>JAQGAO010000920.1:0-28204 GCA_034697705.1 Ommatoiulus sabulosus | reverse complement strand
TCATAGTATAAAGCCTTATTTTTTTTCCTGACCAAATTGCTAATTTTCCTGACTTTTCTAGCAAAAAAGGCTATTTTCCCTGACTTTTCCTGACATTATTTTTCTTGCCTGACTTTTCCTGACTTTGCAGAAACTGGCAACCCTGTAAATAATGTACACAAGAAAAGCGGTGACGTTTACAACGGTTTTTGTTGTCAATCATTGTATTGTGAATAGTCTATTCAGCTCTATGTAGCCTATACAGTAGTAGCATTTGTACCAATACGACATTACAACCCCGCTTTATTTTTCCTGGTTACAAGTAAAGGCCAGGACTATTGTTTGTTATTTGGGGCCTATGATCTTTCCTTTTCCTCTCAGCTGTAGAAGAAACTGTCGAGCCACTTTAATAATGCTCACTGTGAATATTCCATTAATGGAGCCAACCTTTATCCCTGGGATCCCCTAAGCGCCAGGACACTGTATCATATACTGCACTGTACATTACTGAACTAAGTGCGCTGTGGAGTTGATTTTCTCTCTGTAGTAAAGACATCCAAAACAGTATACAAACACTAAGCTGCAACAAGTATGATTAAATCAAATACAAACAGAATTATATTATATGAAAAAATGGCACATTTATTTCTAAATGAGTTCTCTGCCTTTTTACAAGTAGTGATTTTTCAGAAGTCCCCCAACGATGATTCATTTCAATGTTTTAATATATCATTTGGACGAAATGAAAAGTAAATTGGTGAGGGAAGCTGAAAAACAAAAGAACGAAATTTGAACAGATGAAAATTAGGAGGAATAAAAAAGGTGGCCAAAAGAGAAAGGGATGAAAAAGGGTTGGAATAAAAGGTCTTTTCAATGGCATGAAAGGACTTCAATGGAAACTGCCCATATATGAAGAATGTGGTGCATTAAATATATGGGGGGGAAAAAAAAGGACAAAAAAAAGATGGAGAAAACAGAAAAATATAACATCTGGTGATCAGAACAACAAAATAACTATACCATAATGCAGTTTTTCCTTTCTTTTTTAAATTTAAAAAAAAAGGTAAGCACGAATGCCACATATTCGGCAATATACATGTATGTATAGTTGTAAAAATGCTCAGAATAAAATTTCCATTTAGAAAATTCACATTATTATGTCCCAGTGTTTGCTTGCAAGCCCCATTTTTTCACGAACATCGTGTTAAAATTCACCCAGATCACAATCTGGGACAACAGAAATCGAAAGATTAGCATAAATAATAGAAAAATGGGCATGCTGTTCATTTAAATTAAGCTACAATTTCCATTTACATTATGCTTGGCAATCAAATGATAATAGAATTTCCATCTGACTGAAACTGCCCGCATAAACAAATAACAATCATATAGAAACTAAAGCTCAATCTTAGATACCCACGCTGGCATTTTTTTTACCTAAATAGGTGATCTGAACTTCAACTCAAAATAGCATCATTCATATTACATGAATTAATATGCCATAAATGGCATGCTTTGGTGGCAGTTTCGAATGGCATCAATTTAGGTGGGACAAATTGTCGTTAATTTCTAAAACCCGAGAAATTCAAGTTCTTTGATGGGTAGTCGAGACATTGATTTACCATTAAATATCAATAATTGTTATATGTTTAGCGTTTGTGATTCATTTTACGAATAATGCAGGATACAAACTCAAAAGAATATTCAAATTAAAAAGCAAAGAAAAATGAATTTGGCGTGCGAAACATGAAGACGTTTTAGTTGAGCGAGCAAGCATTTGCAGTAATGAAAAAATTATATATAATATATATAAACATCATTGCAAATTATAACTATGCGTATAACCATTAAATTAAACCGACCTTAGACATAGCAAAGGGAGGAGGGGGAGGAAGATTTCAGTTGTACAAAAATAAGCCATATGAATCAATACAGTGTATAAACACGTTAACAGAGTGCATAAAAAAATTTGGGAAGGGAAAATTAAATGAAGAAAAAAATGATGACAAAACATAAGAAAAGAGAGCTGTGCGAGAGCAATAGAACTACGTATTCATTTTAAAATCTACAGCTACTTACTGTATGAAAAATAAGACATTTAAACCTAATAATGTAATTAATGAAATAAAAAATCGAAATGGCATAATTGCAAATTAGGTGCAAACTGACTTTGTAAACATTTACAAACCCAATGCAGTCAAGACCCATCATTCACGTTCAATATGCAGCAATTTTCTTGATGCCAACTGATTTTCACACACAAGTACATGTATTGTATTCAAAACCTATACAAATCCGTTCAGCAGAAAATATAGACGCTATATTGTGCTATCTTATTTTTTTTTCCAACTGGAAGAAATTTGCAAGGCCCACTGGACAACATCGTTTGAGGAAATTTACTAGCAGCTCTATCAAGGATCAAATTCTTCACATTGCGTCTCTCAAAAAAAGTTCACTAGGCGCCTCAGATTTTGCAAGCAGGCTATCTTTTGAAACTGTGTTCATTTACATGCTCATGCAGTGAGTTGCCTGTCATTAACAACAAGGTAAAAGTACAAGCTATTACAGTTCAACGAGTTACCGGCTTGCCATCCTGATAGCGTAGATGAAAGAGACTGACAAGGAATAGTTGTAACTGCTAAAAAAATAATTCACTCTTGAGCCATATTTAGGGATGAAAAGTTCCAAAGAACATTTAAGCACCAAAATTCTTCATGTACTCAGCAAAGAGGCATGCATCAATTTAATAAAGTTAAAATTTTTACCATATTGTGATTGATCTTATTTATGCTCTGAATCATTGGTCAACCATGCTCAACTCAAAGCAAGGATTTTCATATCCCAAAATGAGCTTAATTTGAGAAGGTGGAAACATGAGCAATAAATTGCTTAACACATGCAGGATTAGTGTTAAATGATGAAATCCACGTTTTTGAGCAGTTAGTTTTCAGCTATTCAGTCATCACAAATGTGGTCAACGTGAAGCCCTGGCCTGCAAATCCATTAGTTCTTCAACATTTACTTAAAAAGAAGCCAGGTCGGTATTTTTTAAATGAGCAAAATAAACACAGCGTCACATGCATGAGCAATGAAAATCAATGATACATGTATATGCAAATTTAGCCAGAAGTAATTTTAGTTGTTGAAGAGATAGGTTATGAATGTTTGGCATCATTATGATATAAATAGTGCCCATTAACATTTAAAAGCCTTAGTTAAAACCAGTTCAGAAATGAAATCTAATGAATTAAAGTGTACATTTTCAGAACGCGAGTTTATACAGTTTCAAACAATTATAGCCTCTAAACAAAATTTTATATGATGGAATTGCAGATATCTACCAAAATGCTTTTTTCCAAATAAAGACAAGTGGTTATCCATACTGTATACCAAGAATGCTGGAAAGGCACCAGCCACAGAAACCCTCAAACAACCTTATCGATCAGTAGAATTTTGGAACTGCTTAAAAATCAGCAGCTGAATTAACCATTAATTGAGAATTTTACTAAATTCTTCTAAAAATCTAAAATTACTTCTGGAAATATTAAAATAATGCACATATAGGAAAAAAAAGTGCAAGTGGGAAGGCCTTCCTGTTTACTACAGTATGTACATTAAAAGAACAAAATTTTAGCAAAATGCAAATGGGAGCAGCAATTTCTGGAAATTCGTTTGTTTGTTTTCATGTAGTAAATGAAAAACTACTTCATATTATGGAGGCACATAGCTTTGCACTCAACTTCAGAATTAATTTGAATATGGGTGGCATTTTACAACTTCAGTTATGATGTTATTCCAATTGAGCTTAACTTAAATATTTCGTTTAGGTAAGAGGTCATTCCATGAGCTTCGAGTAAATAAACAGACGAGATAGCGGACCAATGTCTAAAAAATCTTGAAACTAAAATTATGCATCAAAAAAGCTAGCTACCAGAAAAAATTAATCTTCACAAATGATAATACGTCAGCTTAATTATATAAAATTATACATCCTACATTAGAAAAAACTGCTTAACGTCAAAATCTTGTTTTTGTTTCACCAATCTGCAACCCTCAGTAAAACGGAATATTGTGTCAAACATGCTGCACATATTATGGATCCAGGCCATAAACTTGATTCAGTCATAGATATTATGTCATTCATGCTCTGATCCTAGAGGCATGAGTTTTTAGAAAATTCAAAATTTAAAATTACCAGCTTTAGAAAGTGAATTCGTATTCAATACTGAATGCAAAGCAATAACTGCAAGCAATGCAATATCTCATTAGACTATTTAATAAAAATTTCAAATTTGCCATGTCTGGACAGCAAAAATTGAATGAGAGATTCATAAAATCCAGGATCTGACAATTTAAAAGTAAAATAAGATTCCAAAATTTTCACTGAGATAGTACACACCTCAGCTTTTTAAAAATGCATGACAGATACAATTCCATATAATATAAAATAATACCAAAATCAGATGATTTAGGCATGGTCTATACCCTGGCCATACTAACTCTTCGTTTTGAGTTAGGTTATAATGTGTGTACCAATTCAGATTATATTAGTGCAATTAATTTAGCGTGAACATAAATCACAGTCCAAGAAAGCCATTATAAATAAGACAAATAGTATAAACAATACGAGGAAGTGTTTCAAGTAAAATTAAACACGAATGGCACATGACATCACGTCAAATTTGAGGTAAGCACTCGTGAATCGCATATTAAACTTTTGTTGGCTAGCTAACCGCAAATGGCTTTCAAATTAATGAGGATGAATAGAAATAAGGGTGATTTCCTGAGAGGATGCATGACGAAAATAAACTTCTTTAAAATGTGTATGGTCAACATTTGTCTAATTTCTTCCTTTTTGTAGAAGAACTTAAGCAAATCTTTTATTGAGTTAAAAGCACAGGTGCCCATTTTTAATTTTAAAACAACCAATGCAAATTTTTGAATATTACAGTATTCTGATAAACCAAGGTCAAACTACAGTGGCGAATAAGGCGAATTCGCATAATATGAATTTCTGATAGTAATAAACTAATTTCCAGTGCCCATTTGTTGACTTCCGTTAGAGTTTGCCTTAATGAGGTTTGGCTGAATTGAAAAACTGAAATTTTTGGAGGATATTTGACATTTTTTTACTCATTTAAATACACTGCTTTCAAGATAACAACCGTTCCATGAATGTTGTTTCACAGTATCCTCTCACTGAAATCTCCCCATTGTTAGTCGAGAAAGGTTAGAAATGACACATGGGGATTTAAACAGATATGCGTATATGATTGTACAAAAATATTTATGGCACTTATGATATGCTAGGTCAAGCTTGGACTGTGATTTGGCAACCTCGATACTAGGCTATTAGCATGTCTAGGCTGCTTGAATATTTTTTCCCATTTTTGTTAAAAAAAATGATTAAAAAGGATGAAACCAGTCACCCTTCCCGAAATGGTGCATTATTGAGCAGGAATTCATTGGCCAGCGCAAATATTCACATTTCCAATATATAAAATTAAAACAAAAGTAAAATAAGTTTGAAGCACAAAATTGTTTCGTTGTTTGGAATGAAACTTGACAATGGCCGAAAGATAATTCCTTCCCGACGAGGACATTTCAATTGGCTTATATCGGAAAAAAATCTAAAATCGCGAAGAGAAATAACGCAGAAAGGGAATTAAGCACTAACATAAAAATAAATGAAAGTAAATCACTGGCAATAAATAATGAGTAATGTGATCCTAGGCTCAAGAAAGGTAACTTAATATACAATGGTACGCGAAGATGTCATTGATGCAATGGGTTCCTCAACTTGCTGCAGAGGGTCGAGCACTTTTCCACGTTTGGCTATGCACTGAGGGCGAAACAGCGCCCTTGGCAGAGTTGTGGGGGATTTTGCTTCTGCTTGCTGCCACAATCCTGGTCATTCAATTTTTCGGTTTTGTTCCCTAATGCCTCGCTTCATTCATTTTTCTATGTGGCAACCCCGAGCCAACTCGCCCATGAGGTGTCCGAAAAACAAAACACTTCAGCACTATGGGCGGTTATCCACCTCTAGTCAATGAAGAGGAACAAATGGGGGAGCCACTGGAGAAGACAAGGCGAATGGCCAAGTAAGGAGATTAGCGAATAGTTGCCAATTGCCCTACTCTTTGCACAATTCGAGAACAATGGCGGTGATGCATTCTCTTCTCCTTCATCAGCCCAGGTAACAAGTTGCAAAAGTAACAAAGATGTAGCACTAAACCAATGCTACTGAGGTGGTGGCTGACCATGAGGTAAAGTTGGCTGAAAAGGGTGAAAGGAAACAATTAATCGTAGTCAATCTGGATTGTTTATCTATCAGTTGGTGTCAATCAAGTTTTCACTTTAATTCTACTTTCTACTATCTTAAAAAATTAAACAGCACGTGCACGTACAGAAATTGCAAGTGTATCACACTTCTGATAAACTCACAGGCAGGGCTGGGGAGAGATGTTGGCTAGCGAGGACGTTCATTGCGGAGGGATGAGGAATGGCATGTGGTCCTAACTTTGGCCCATCTTCATTTTTTTCTTCTTCTCGTCGTTTTAAACAAGCTGCTTTTGGATTTAGATTACGTTCTGACAAGCAAGAAAAGAAACAGCCATCAGAAATCTATGCTCGCTCTCAGCTGTCTGCATTGACCCTTTAAATCTTTAGCACCAACCTCTAACTTGCTGCTCAAGATTTGTGATGACATCTACTGCTTGATGAAGTATGTTCAGCTTCGTCTGTGCCTTATCGGTTTTCAGATGAATCATGCACATCCTACCCAGTTCTTTGAATGCTTCGTTTATATCCCTTACGCGGATCCTAGATAATAAAATAAAATTCCACAATCAGAAAATCAAAACCTTCGTAAAAGTCTAGAAAGTTTTTTTTTTCTTTTTAAATTAACAAACATCAAAATATAAAAATAAAATTATTAACTGTGCAACTTTCAACATTATTTATATAAGTATCCTGAAGTCATACTTAAGTCATGCTTTTTACATGCGCAAAGAAATAATGTAAAATCAAATTTGAAATGAAAATACCAGCGAATTGCTATTTGAACATATGGCTTTGATTAAATATAGAAAATTGCCTTACCTTTCTCTAGCATTATTTGCTTGCCTCCTTTCTTTTTCACGTTCCGCTTTTACTTCAGGAGTTTCATCTTCATCGCCACTACTACAATAAGAGAAGAACTCATTTTATAATAATTTATTACAAAGCAATTTAAATTGAAAACTTTTTCCAAATTTATTATTTATATACAAATCCCTTACACTCCACCCATGTTTTATAAGAGCAACAGTGGGTTGTCATTAAATGAATAAACATCCATAAAATGAAATGGCATAGTTTTTCTCTAATCCAGTTTTAAAACAACAACCGAATTTGATAAAGGAATTACAATTTTAGCCAGTGTTGAAATGTCAACAGACAATGCAAGTTGCATCATTCTAGATATTCCTTTTACAGTTCAAATGGAATGACCAATTAGAGTGCACGTCATATAGGCAGGCATCTATGCAACCCCCCCCCCATCATAAAAATGTGGTAATTGTCTTACAGGCAATCATTATCATTATCCTCATTATTTCGGCCAGACGACTCTCCAGAATCATTTCCAAGCATTGGCCGACTGAAATTTAGAGGTAAATGTATTTTAGATTCACGTTAAGCGATTCAATAAGATGTAGCAAACAAGTCAACTAACTTATCAAACCAGCTGAATTTGCATGTTTTCAGACATTCATGACAATCCTGTTTTCATTTACAATTGCATATTGGAAAATTATTTTCCATTGATTACAAAAACTATACTGAATATTCAGATTTCACATGGGTGGAATGAAAGTTATTTAACATACAAAGAATTATAAATTTTCATAACTAGCAGATAAAATTATTTATATTTGAAATATTTTCCAGTGAAGAATATCAGTTTATTATAGACTTCCTTATCCTTATGCAATACTATATTGTACTTGATAACAGACGTTTTTGCCAGATTGAAAAATCACGTAATTCAGAAAGTGATACATTTTAAATTCAAGAATATAAATGCAAATTGAAACTTACTATCTTGTACGAGAACGTTTGCTGCCTTTATGTGATCCAGTGGTCGTGCTAACAGTTCCTGTTGCATGGTTACTGTCATCTGGTGACGGGGATAATTTGCCATCGTCGTCATCATCATCATCATCGTCATCCATCTCCTTTCTTTTATCTGAAAGTCGCTTTAACTTAGTGCTACCTTCTGTGTCTGTATCCAACGAGCCATGCAAACCTAATAAGAAATACAGCAAACGTTTAATAAAATTGATACAAATTGGCAGGAAATTTCCCCAAAGTTTATAGTTTTTAATTCTCTACTTTCACAACAATATTTCCAAAATCTACAGTCTGAATTTTGCTAAATATAAAATCATCTCTTCTAATACTGACCATAAGCATTCTGCGACGAAGGGGCCGATCCAGAACCTTGGGTAACACCATCCCGGTTGTTTCTTAGACGGTTGTCAGCCATCGACAATGGGCTTGGCTGCAAAATGTAAAAGTCATAAGTCCATCGATTAAAACAATTACTTTGAGTTCATAAAAGCGCCTCGCTTCTTCATTGAGGAAGCACACATACCATATGGGCATCAATTGGAGACATGGCAGCATTAGGTTGATATGCTGCTCCCATGGTGTTACATAGAAGTCCATTGGAATGTGGAGCTCGAGAGTGAACTGGTAATGATGGACCTGGCCCTGTTATGCCTTGATTACTAGTCGCTCCTGGAAGGTTATGCAGCGCCGCGCCTTCTGCATGATTTCGCAATACATTTATGGCATCGTCCAAGCGCTCTTCTATTCTCGTCTACAATAAAAGGACAATATTCAGCGTCTTTATTTTTTTAAACACTTTTCGATCGTTTGCAAACCATGGCAAACTTTCTTATTAAAAAAAATCACGCGTATGTCAATTTAAAAGGTAGTTTTTACCTCTGGATAATCCCTTAAAATATGAATTGCCTCATCCAACCTGCCACTCACGCCATTTGATTGCTAAAGCGAAATTATATTCAAATAACAGTCACTTGGGCCAAATCAATTACAATGAACTTCCAAAGGTGTCAACTTAATGGAAACTTGTGGCTTAAAAAATACAGTTAAATCAATTTATTCAATGGCATCTTATTACTCATTGAAAGATGATGGAAAAGCAGAAATATGTCCATTTTTGAAGAAAGCCCAATAAAATAAGAAATTAAGACAACAGTAATTCTAAATTAATATTCATGCCAAAAATGTATTATAATTTCGTCCATTAGTTTGGCTTATTAATTTGACTTTGGATATTTCACAGAATATGCTACTGAAAAGCAGGCTTACCATTGAATGTAAACGGTTATCACCAAAATGAGGTGAAGTGGGGCCTGCGTGGGTCGTTGGTTGCGTCGGCCACTGATTAGAACCTGTTTAATTTTTATCAAATATTGCATTATTGTTTCAAAAATTACAGAAGTTATGCAAACACAAATCACTAAAACCTAGTGCATCAGTAAGTAGTTACAGTTGTACACAGGCTTCCTAATAGTGTTTTGTGATTTGTAATTATGCACTTTGCCAATCACATCTAATGCACGCCTTTAGACAGAACTAATTACCAGAAATAGGTGGGGGCGAACTAACAGGTGTTGACGGATTTGATGAAAAGCTGCTACTTGTATGTTCAGTTGAATAAATCTAAATTGAAAAACAGAATTAAAGCATTAGCACATTAAAATCCTCAAATTTAAACAAATGCAAACCCCATGTCAAGGCATCAGTAAACAATGTACGAGTCATTTTTGTAATGTCTCGCAGTACATACAAACAGTGAGATATGCCTTCATTAACCAAAATGTATTTAAGAATAACAAATGAGGGCACAGCAATCCACCCACACTGGTGAAATTAAAACAATCTCCAGTTGAGGGCCACATCAATTGTTGAAAATCAGCCAATTCATGATAAGTGAAATGCATGTTAACACTGGCAATACCAAGTGATCAAAGAGTTCCATCAATCATTTAAATGGGGGGAAAAAACTAGCTGGTTGTGAAAAAAATAATCGATATCGCGATGTTTAAAACTTCACTTCGTTAATCATTGAATAAGAAGCAAGAGTTGCATTTTAAAAATGGAATAGGAACTGCTATTAAGTTAAAGATTTATTATTATGGGACTTCTAAGTGACCAGCAATCCTAAAACCATCAAAAATGTTATTTGGGCTTAAGCTTGCCAGCATAGAGCGGAAATTCAAAAGGGTGAATGGAATCTTCGGTGAGACAGAAGAAGCCCCTGTCAGCACTCCATGTTTCTGACTTCCTCTCATTCCATCAACTCCATTTCCTGTCTCTTATGTCAACACCGTTCGGATCTCAGTTTTCACATAGTGTAAATAAATAGCTCACTCCATCCTTCCCTCTCCAAATTCATCGAACACCCGTAATTTTATTTTTAACCACCCTTCGACGTACTTTACGGAAAAAGAAAGGAAAGCGTAACTTTAAAAAAGTAGCTAAAAATAGGCAAATTTGCGCGCCGATAACGAAGGATCCAATCAACAATGCAGCATCCATCAATTTTTCATTATTTTTAGCTGAGCCTTAAGGATAAAGATGTACTCACAGAGGCTAGGGCTTTGCCCAAGGCATCCCCTGTCTGCGATGCTCCTTGGTTGGTCCTATTCATTAAGGTTTCTGCATTATTTAAAGTTGGGGAAGGATTGGCATTGGCGGAGTATAAAGGGGAAGGGGACGAGTGGGAGACGGCGGGGGGACCAGCCGAAGGTAGACTCGGAGTTCCTCGGAAGCTGGACATGGGTGGAAGACTGGTTGACATTATGGCTTGATCATGATTTGGAGACATCGTGTGATACCCCTTTAAAAGAAATCAAAAGTTTTAATTGCAATATACTGTACGCAAGTGCATATTTTTTTACGAAAGAAAAAAAAGCTTTTAAAGTTGGTGTCTTACCATGGTGTCATGTGGAAGATGCATACTGGGATAGGCAGGGGCTGGTTGCGAGAGATTAGGACTCGCTCCCATTATAGTTGAACTATATGAATAACTGGCCGATGGTAGATTGTTGCTGGATGACCACGGATCGTTCGTGTTATGGGGGCCATCCGGAACAGGGTTGGCACCTGTATAGAAAAAGAAAAATATTTAAGCTTTCATGTTGTTAACCGTGAAAAGCGTCAACGAAAACTCGAAAATTAGCAAACAATCGTATTTTAGCAATTCAGCTTTGGCTCGCAAATTATTTAGCCATTGCACGATTTTATTTGTTAGGATGCAAACACACGCTGCATTAAACTCATGCAGGGCATGTTGAAACTAACAATTTCATGGACCCGACCTCTTTACACAGCCACAAAATCATTCGTGGTCTGCCACTGGATAATATCTATCGATTACAGTGGACAAAGCAATGGCCAGACAATCCAGTGCAGTTCCAACACAATAGTGTAATAACCGAACAAACAATTAAAAACAGATTAGCAAAACCGTTTTCCTCGATAAATCAAATACAGCTAGCTAGATGGCCGAATAACTGTCAAGACAGAAACATCTAACAAGTAATCTCGATTCTTTTTCCCAATTCCTTAATCCCAAAATCGGTCAGAGGTGGACAGCGCACATTCAATAACACAGGAATGACATTGTGCTGTTGTCATCTTGAACCCATTGTCATCCATCATTGCAGCTCGAGTCCAAAAAACTGGCAAATCATCCGATATTGGACTATCTCAAGAAATATTACACGGGCCAAAATTATCTAACGCTGCTGCTTGAAAGCTGTAATCCATCCATGATATTGGAACCCAGTGGTCAAACACTTGCCGAGGAAATATTACCTTAAAGATGAGTTAAAAGGTCGTTCATGTTTTGTAATCCTCTAATAAATTAAAAATCTTTCAATGAACAACACGGGTCACTGATGTGAAGCCTGGCTTTATGAATGTAGATGTTATTCAGACAAAGCTATTGATAAATCCACCCTACAAAGATTAATACTCAATCGTACAATGTTTTAAAGTACTTACCCATATAATAGGGATCAGAGTAGAGGCCCGGCTTTGGAGACGTATACCGAGGAGCATCTTGGCCAAATTCCTCCGTCCCATACTGCAAAGAAGAAGGAACGTTTCGTTAAAAAATAATAAGAAAAAAGTCAAAAAAAAGGGAAACAGTGGTAATGAACAATGTTAAAAGGAAAATCTACATGTATGACAGAATGATGTTAGAAACTGCAAAAAGTTGTAAGAAATGAATTTTTAAGAATTATTCATCCGAAAGCATAACGCCGTAAGGCTTACTAATTTTAGTTTTGTAACATCTTGCACTAAGTTAATATAGTGCCAATACCACCCATTTAGTTTTCGAAACCGCTAATATTTACTTTACCAACAACGTTTTCAGAGAAATAAGTTGGCCAGCACAGAGCTCTCAACATGACGCGAGGCATTGCCAAAATTCCCGACAAGATCTTAAGGAGCGGTGCTTTTATAAACGAATAAAGATCCATTTGTCCGCGAGGTAATGAAGAGGTCGGTAGAATGGGTTGAATTTAATATTTCCACGTGTCCGCTCCCTCAGGTCTTCTTCCCTCCCCCCCCCCCAAAAAAAAAACCAAAAAAACGCGCATCTCTAGATTTCTGCGGAATAGGGTAATGCTCGAACAAACTCTTCTACGAAATCCATTCCAGCGCCTTTTCAATTTCCATTTTTTATTTCGATTCAAATAAGCAAATCGCCGGGGTGGTTTTTTTTTTTGCACTTTCTTCTCCACTGCTGAAATGGCTCGAAATTCAGCGTCAGAAAGTGAGTGACTTTTATAGACAGCCATCAGAAAGGATGATATTGGCTTCGGAATTTCACTGGCAGCCGTTTTGCCGAAGGAGATTGAAAAATTCATGTCGGTTGCCGGTAGATTACGAGCGATAACGAGGATTTAATACTTTAGACTATCATCGGTTTTGCTACACTGCATTTTCCAGCCAATTTAGCGCAGCGTGCAATATGTTGTCGAAGTGAAAATTTCATGTACCTGCTATAGCTAAACTGTTTGTCCTTAATGCTCGGCTGGTTTCATATTGCCTGACAGTGCCGCGTAAAACGTTCGCCTAAGATATATTGGCCGTAGTACTAAACAAGAAGAGGATTGGGACCCACTTGGCAAATTTCCCTTCTTCAGGCAAAAGGCTGCCTGTCTATTTAGTGAAAAAGATATATCTATTCCCGTCCGCGATTTCAATTCCAATATGCAACGGAGAAATGGGGAGAGAAAAATGTCCAAAAAAAAAGAAAAAACGGAAATTGGAAGTTCTCCCTTCGTACGGCTCTACTTCACGAGTAATATGGCGTTGTGATTGATACGCTTTTTTCGAAAACCACTCGCATTCGAAGTAGCCATTAGGTTGTTTTGAATTTTATTTTCAATATTTTCTTCCAAGATTTCTTCGATTTGCCGCAACGGGGAATGGCCATCCACTCAGGAATTAAAGACAGTTCTGGACGAAAAATTGCTGACATACAGGAATGCAATATTACGTACAGTAGCGTCACTATCTGTTGTCAGATTGATTGTTGCCGGTGCCATCTGTTGACAAGCGTCATGTATAGCGCCATTGAAGGGCCGATAAACAAAACTTAACAGGAATATCAGAATTTAAACGAATTAAACTGAATCTATTCAGATAGGAGACCCAATATTTAATGAATAGATTTTGCTCACAAATGCTCGCATTCGTGCATATTCTCCAGTCTTAACTTAGTGCGAAGGACTCTATTCGTCTTTCAAGACAAACCCTTCATTTCCCTTAATTCATTGAATCTCACTGAACGCTTTATCTAACATTTTGATACAGCACTGGATTTCAAAAAGGAATTAAGGCCAGGCCAAATGCCGATCAATTTTCATTAATGAGGCAATCACAAATTGCAAAGAGCAATGAACCCCTTCTTGGAGGTATGCAGTTTACTTTTTGTTCCGGATCCGAATAAATAGTTTATAATAAAATATACTTCAAAATACAATGCCAGAGTTGTGAACACATGCAGTATATAAACGTATCGATTTCGCTGAATAAAATGGGTTTTTATTGCATTTTTTTCCAAGTAAAAAATGGAAAACGACTCCCCAGCCTAGTTTTGTTCTATACATCGAACAATGACAGGCTCCCAGAGAGACATGCTCAATACGAAGACAAGCAAAGAGAAATGCTAAAAAAGGGTTGTTGGGGTGCAAAACGGGGTTAGGATTGCGAACGATATGAACATCGTAAAGGCATACATTCACCAATTGAAAAAAAAGAACAAAAACAAAAAACTGGAGTGGATCTGCAATATCGGCATGAAAAATTCAGAACTTGATGAATTCATATCCCATGCAGGCACCGACATCACACTGGTCAAACGATCAATAACATATTTAGTAGAAGGAGAATAAGGATGCAGCCAATGAATATAATAAAAACGGTTATTTGGTAGTATAAGAGGGTGACTTTTAACATATACGTATAAGGTATCGACACAGTTGATCATTGGTATGTTTGATTACCATCGCAGATAATGGCAGTTTTTTGATTTCTACAGGAAGTAAAACAATTCTAAAGGTTTACCTATTTTGTGGTCACGTCATACCCATTTTAGCGGCTAATTTATGAAGTACTTTAATTGTTGTTCACAAAGCAAAGCAAAACGAAAGCTAAAGGGCAGTAAACATGGCCTCTTTTTATCAAGTTGTGCCGTCAATCATGCATACACAAACCAACGCAGCAAAATTGGTACACATTGAGACAACAGTTGATGTATCAATGAAGCGGAATACATGGATTTATAGGAGATTACATCGTCCTCTTATCCGAAAAATTTAATCACAAGGAGCAGTATGAACTACATGTAGTTGGTTCGCATATTTCAATAAGTGGTGTCCTTATGAACACTCGTAGATTTCAAATTAGCCATATTGCGATTCAATGCAGGTTGTATCAAAGACCTCATTATACGTGTACGCATAACTCAGTCTTTTCTCGCAGGTTGATATCAAATACAGCCTCGTGTTCACCTCCCTAAATGAAGGAGTGACATCATGAACGTCCATCCAATCATCCAATTTCCAGTCAGTGACTTTCACCAACTTCCAACTTTCTCCAGGCCTCGTCCAGTGGGGGTTTGGGGCTAAAATGTCCGGCTTGTACGTGTCGTGAGTCGCGATTTCTTCCGCCAAATTCTGTTCCTAAAAACGTGGTCGATGTAAATGCCGATGCAGATGGGAGCGCCGTATAAAACGCGTTGAAAAGCGGGGCAATTTCCAAGTGAGAAATTTAATTATTTCATTCGCTGCAAGGGGAATTGGCATTTCATAGTCGATTTGGCGAGCATTTACGTCGCTAAGTGCCATTGGGAGTAGTTACATTACGCATAAAATAATTTAATCGGCAAAATGGGAGCCCCCGCGGCGCTTGTCAACATCTCCGGTGGTAATTTCGCCAGCGACCAACTGCCAATTCCTCGGCCTACTTCAATTGTCTGAAATTGGCTCATAAAGTGGTTTAAAATGAGATTTTCTCGAGCGACGCGAACATCGAAACGACGAAACAATTAATGGCCTATCGCCATGCGATGAACCCCTTTTGCGCCAGCGTCGCCGAGCAAATTTGGCGTGAACAATCCGAAAATAACACCAGGGGGAAATGAGTTTCATAAAAACAAAATCGGATCAGGAGAAATCTGACTGCGACGGGAAAAATCCGAATTGCTATAAAAAGTATATACGGGTTCCGAACGGTCAATGTTTTAATTCAATTTGCAGCCAATCTTGCGCGGCGTTCGAATGAAATATTAAAGAAGAGAATTGAGCGAAAACTCTTGTAAATTAAAGAGCTCTCCGTTTACAAGTAATAAAAGGAAATAAAAGTTTCACGCGAGATGTTTAATTTAACAGCCTCTGATTGTGACTATTTCGAGAGGAGAATAAAATGAAACTTCCTCATTTTATTGGGACGCGTTGAGAAACTCAAAGACTAAAAACAAACAAAAATATTCGGTGAAAATAGCGCCAGACTAGATTTTATTTTCATTTATAATATATCTTTCTCGCGTCTCTGGGTGAGAACACGCTGAATGCTTATTGCAGGCGCTTACCACTCGGCGTACACTAGCGTTACCAAGCGGGATAAGAATGCGGCATGCGTTTTAAATGAGGGCGTACACAAAGAAAGCTTAACCGAGCCATGCTGAGCTTACAAAAAGGTTTTTAACATTCGTTTTTGGAAATCTTAAAGCAGATGACCTGCACTCATCATGAGATGCTAATGCATGTGGAAGGTTTTACGCGGAATGTTTCACCTAGCATAACGCATGCAGTGGTGCCACCAAGCACACTGACCATCACGCTGAGATCAGCATTCATTGTGCGCCCCAAAGCTGAAAACAAGAAGCTGAAAATAAGCACGAAAGAAGCACGTCGAAAGTAAGCATTCTTTAGGCTCGCACCCTAAGACAAATATCAGACATGTATATTTGTATAAATGGTAGCTGAAAAATAACCACGAGATCATGAAGTAAATTGATAAAAATGTCGCCCCCACTTTTAATCCGTTTATTAATTTAAATAGTTAATAACACAATCTTCCATTTGGGAAGAAACGTCATTTGTCGTGATGCGGGATGGCACAAAATATTAATAAATAAAAATGTCGATATGCAACGCAACCTTTTGCATTTCGTGTCAATGTTGCGACTGAAGGCTCTTTAGGAACGAACCTTTTGTCTTCGACCTTTTGACCTCTCACAATTCTGTCTCTTTTCGTATAATTTATTCCACTCGCGTTTTCACTTCCAGAATAATAAAAGCGTCCAAATTTTCACTCAACTCGCAAAGCTCCACCATTTTGAGTCCTGATATGGGTGAAGACCAACGAATAAATAGTTCTCCTTAAAAGTTTTGGAAAATCTTTGATTTTTTTTCCTTTGTTGTCATCGATCTATTGTTCAGTACTGAAGTAAGAGTTCTGCATTAGGTACAACTTGTCTATGGGGTTCACCGTGTGGCCGTAGACGGGTGGCAAGAACTGACCAGTGTCCCCTGATGCCACGCCCCCTTTGGACGTCGTACCCTCGTGCAGGCTGCTGCCGTCGTCCGTCCGGTCGAAGCTTTCAGCGCCATCTAGTGAAAGGTCAGAAGCGCCGAAACTGTCCCCACCATGGGCTCCTGATCCGTAAAGGTCACCTGTAAATGACCAGAATATTATGAACACATCGTTTATTATGAAAACGATTAGTGTAGTCCCAAAATGTTTTAGAAATCATAACTCGGTCTACCTTCATTGCAAGAAGCATCAAATGGCAGACCAGATGAGATTCCAGTCGAATAGGGAGATCCTGGAAGGTCGTTGGAAAGGGGAAGTCCAACAAATTGACCTTAAAAATAACCCAGAAATTCCACATTGTTACTTGATTTTCAATTATATAATACCGTCAAAGATTCGTGACACCATTTAATTACTTTCGTCGCTCGAGTCCTTCCTCTTCTTCTGCCTGGAGGGGGCGTCGCCATCTTTGGCATCCCCTTTGGATCCGCCTTCTCCAGTGTCTTGCCTTTGGCGCCTCTGCAATTTTTTCATCTAATCACATAAATTATAAATTTATGACGAATGCGCATGGTTCATGACCAGCTTAACCGAGAAATCGTTTCAGTAAACTTTGTTGGCAATGAACAGGATCGTGCGGTGGCGCCATCTACGTTTTGCAAAGAACCCATTCCAGTTTTGGACAGCCTTGACTCGATCGATGGACTATATCTTTCACAATGATCGATTTTTTTACTGGAATGCTATTTTTTAAAGCTTCCACTCAATAAAACACTGATGGATGATGATGTTGATAGTGAGATGAAGAAACAAGATGTATAAAATTAGTCGTTAATACTCGTCAGTGTGGATTAGTATATATAGTGTGCTGGCGAAAGGACATTGGTCAAGGGTGTGCCAATGTTTTAATTTTTTAAAACGATTTCTCCTCACGACAAACAATGTGGTTGTTTTTTTCAGCTGGTTATCGAGACGAGTAAATAATTCTTACTTTTGCTCTTTGATTCTGGAACCACACTTGGACCACTCGGACACTCAATCCCGTCTCCTTGGCCAGCGACTCTCGGACCTACTGTAAAACGGCACTACTCAATGACCTATTTCCAAATTTGTTCGCAAAAGCAACGACCAGCAAGGTGCCATAAACCGTGCTTGAATCTGAGTTCGATCTTAAGCGAAAGGTGTAGTGGGAAAAAAGGTATTCAAAATCTCCCCTCGCCCTCTCAAGATCGATCTCAGGTATACACGCAGCATTGCATCAAATGAAAACGGGCCAAGGCCCCAGAGGCACGACAAGCATACCTTTCGACAGGGTTTCGGACTGACTTCGAAGGAGGCCTTAAAGGCCCTTCTTTGTTGAGAGGTCAAGATGGTCCTCGGCCGCTTGGGGCCTCGACGTCCGTCACGTGGTTTGCCTTCGTCACACACGAGATCGCCTGCGAAAATAGTCATTCCAATTACAATCAGAATACTTATAATTTATTGTAAATTCCTTTTAGACATGAAGTTAGAAGTGGGTCCCCCCTCCCCTTGAAGCGTGCATCCCTGCACTACGAGCCTGTTGTCAGTGATTGCTCGCATTGGATCCCCAGGGTGAACGTAAATTCCTCTTACTCAATTGAATTCAATTCTTAAAATTAGGTACAATTAAGTTCAACTAATTTATTAATATAAAACCAGTCCAAATCAGATAGAACGTGTGACTACCCCGTACAACTGAAGCCGGTGAAAAAGGTGAACAATTTCAAACTTTTTTCGCAAAAATAAATGGGAAGATGTTATGCTTATAACAGAATCCTTTCAGAAAACGTTTCCATCTTTTTTGCAGAAAATATTTCGTTGGAGAAAAACATTTCAGGCTATTTGCAAGATTTTACCACCGCAGAAACTGCGTCGACTTTACGACAATATTAAGGATGTGATCGACTAGCTGAGACACGCGACGCCCATTTATGAGACCCAAAAATTAATATTTAAGATTGCGAAGGCGCAATTATGGTTAAGGTAACGCGTGCAAGGCGCCAGCGAGGGGCCATAAAGCAATTCCCAGAGCTTTTCTTGTGACCCGAGGGTGGTACCTACAGCGATTTATGGCGCGATGTTTGCCTCATTTTTCACGCCGCGGTTGCACCATAAAATCCAGGGGCATAAAACTTACTTCTGGGACTGGCTTGCTGAAGTAAGTACAGTTCCTTTTCGTAGTCCAGCCGGCAGAAGAGTTGTCCACCTCGAAACACGAACTGGTCACCTTTCTGGAGACGATTGCCGCACACGACGCACACGAAGCACTGCACGTGGTACACCCTGTCCAGCGCCCTCATCACCAGGTCGTGAGGGGACACCCGCTCGGCGCAGCCGCCGCACTTTATTCCGTAAATCCTAACCAAACGTAACAAACATTACTTTAGTTGAAGAGAAAAACTGCGATGATCCTTAGTTTTTGCCTTTTGCTTTGGCGAGATGGCGCCACTGTTTGTGGTCATTAAAGCGCGTGAACCAGAGGTCGTTGATCGCATTCAAAAAGAAATTCTGTATAAATTGCATGCAGCCAGACATGGCCATCGTTTGACGACCAACGAAACGTGACGTCATTAATTCGACAAAAATTAATAACAAGAACACATGGTCATTGGAAGGTCATGGTCATATGACGATACATTAATTATTTCAATATACAGCATATTTAAAAAAAAATCAACACAAAAAACAAACGCTGAATTGCTCCAGAATTATATTTCAAGTGCTACATATAAATTCTAGTCATCCATTTAGTTTAATACAACATCTTCTATCGCAATTTCTGGTAGTCCCTTACCTTTCGTAGTCCAGTTTGCAAAAGAGCTTGTGTTCCCTCGCGTAGCAAGAGTGGGTGAGGTGCACGTGACACACGCTGCAGGCCAGACACGTTTCGTGCCACGAGGTGTCCATTACTCGGAACAGGTAACGGTCGTGGATGGCGCGACCACAGCCCTCGCAGTTTTCTTGCAGTTTCTCCGTCTTGACCACATCTGGACATAGAAAAAAATCATCGTTGATTTATGATTCAAAATAAACTGATGGTAATATTACACCTTAAGAAGATGCCTATGGTGCTGCCACCTGGAAGACATGCATTGTCTGTTTTGTAATACATTTACAGGTATACATTTTGAAATACAATGCAGCGATTGACTTTAAGAAACGCACTTCAAAAATATATCGAGAAAATGTCTGAATGCATTTGATACAAGATTGCACTTTGATATATTCTAAAATGTATTGCATTTGAATGCTGGAAGAATTTACCAACCCAAGTATTGACTTAATGGTCATCCGAAGACTCGTTTTCAGCACAAATCTTATCAAAATTGAAATCTTCATTAAACTAATCGCGGCAATGTCCGATTTTTCAGACATTTAAATCCCATTTTCCGTTATAATCCAACTCGTGTTTAAACGCGTTGTATGTTTTCAGAACATTTTGTACATGTATGAGTTGGACATTCTTTTTTGCAAATATATATAAGCACTGAATCATATGTTTTAAAGGGGAAATACCCTAGCTCCACCTTGCCCTCCAGCTGCATCGTTTTGCTAAATTTCCACCAAAATTACTACGCAGCTCCGCAAATGATACATTACAGAGCAGGAGCGTAATTTCCTGATTAAGGCGTAGATGTGCGGAGGACATAAATGTAGGCTTATGAACTTGAGTTTGTATTTTTTTTGCGAATGTTATCTGCTTTTTAGCAAAAAAAAAGGAAACGCATTTAAATAAAAAAGATAACAATAGCCATGTGCATCGCCACTTCGGAGACGAATTTCTTTTTCCCTCAAACATTTCGGTCGGAAAACACACCTCCGCAAATTTCGAAATTTAGGATTAAAAAAAAAAATTCGCAATGTGGCCGTGCAAATTGAAGAATTTTTATTGGGCAAATGTACTTGAAGGATGAAATACGTCTTGCAACGTGGTTTTTTAAAACGATATCACAAGCTGCTTATTCTGAGCCAGTGAGATGCAAATATATACAGTTGGCAGAAAATGTTCTATTGAGTGAAGTGCATATACGGGTCATATTGCACCCCCGCTTCAGAAAGGACCCAGCTCAACTTTTTTTCATTTATAGAGAAAGCAAGTTTAATGCATGGAAAAATAAAAGAGATAATACTGTCATTTTGCCGAAACTATGATAACCTCAGATTTGTCGTTTTTTTGCAGAATATAGAGCTCAATACGTTTGACTTAATACATTATAACACCGAAAATTTGAGGCTGCGTTCACTTTGAGCTTGTTTCCAGTCGCTTGAAACAAGCTCAACGTGAACGCAGCCTTTCACCGGAAATTTGACATTGTTTGAGTTGTGTCCCTTTTGAAGAGAGGGATGTGATATGGTTACCAAATGTATGCAATAACATCATTCTTTCTTTCATTATTTCCTAAAGATTATACTGTATAGTCGATTATCAGGACATTTTTTATTACAGCCATATTTAAAAAAAATGTCCGAAGACTTTTGCACACACTGTACACATTTGTGTTTCAAAGAGCAAATTACATGTCGCAAATGGTAATCCATGCCTAAAAAAGTGAATTTCTTGAAAATGCTGCGACATGTTTTCGCATACATGCAGGAAACGCCGTTTACTTTTTTTTATTTAAAACAACAAAAATCCTTTCGGGCAGCCTCTATTCACGTACAATCCCAACACTAGTACGACACTGGCTAGCGAGTAACGAGTAGACCGGTGAACTGTCCACCGCACCTGCCCCTATCGTAAATCACCTACCCTGTACTTTTTATTTTCGGACAGCGCATACGCGGTAGGTGTGTCACGAGTGGTCATTTGCGTGTCGTCGCCACATTCTGTGTTCCACGTCTGGACACCTCGTCCTAATGATAATGCTCCCGCAGCGCCACCGTCACTTATCCGCTTCGGCCCGCTCCATTTGCGACCTGCACTGGTCGCTAATTTCGGGTTTGCGCTACGGCGCTCCAGCCTGTTATTACGGCCATTATCTGGGCTGGGAGCGCACCTGATACCACGGATTACAGGGGTCAAAATCAGACGGAAAATTAGCCGAGACGAGAAATGACACCGAATACGAACTTGGCGTAACTACGTGTGTCCCCCTCGAACGAACTAAAAAAACATTGTGCACGGGAAAACGTATGTTTGCGCAAATTACACAAAATATCCCTAATGTTTGAAATTCTTCGATTCGTTTCTGGGAAGTCCGGACACATTTTTCCGGAAGGTTGTCTCGCAGTATTTTCCCGAAATAACTTAAAATGCATCGTTTCTTTCCAATAATAATTCAAGCTGCACTCTTAATGTGACATAGATGGCAGCGCGTGCAGCATTGTATATACTGTATACAGTACATCATCAAAAGGTTGCATGTCACGTAACATTTCCTCATATTGACTTTAAAATTAGCAATATTATTATATTAGTTTCATGAATGAATATTTAATTTCCGATTTTAAGCTGCACTTTATATAGGCTAACTAAATTAATGTACGGCATGCAATATTGTTCATTTCTATTCATAGGTGGCACTGCATGCTCGTTGCACTAACATTTACTGTATTACGGTTATGTACAGATGTATACATATAATACAGTGTAGATGTAACATATGTTTTCAGTGGCGCAAAAGTCATCGTCGCTTAGATATTAAAATGAATCCATGTCATGAGAACGTTAATCTTAAATCCATCTGCATATATTTACAAATACGTTACAATCATGCGATTCATTCAGAACCTTGTATTATGTATGACGTGAACGTCATAAAAATGCATACATTACTAATAAGCGTTAGCTAAAATTGCTCTTCTACCTCAATTGGAAATGCAACATGCAAATGATATATACACGTATTTACAAAAGACTTGAGATTTGCAACAAATTGACTTGTTACTATGAAAGTATAGTATAAAGACAGCTTAATATTTGACGAGCAAGCGGGCATTTTTTTTAAATACATGTACATGTATATACAAATGCAATACCATCTTTGAGGGTTTGTCCATCCATATTCTCCCAAGCAATCACCTTTCTCAACACGTGGAAAACAATGAAAATGGCATGCTTCCTTGAAATCGAGCCTAACGTTAAAATACTCCAATAATTTGCAAAGCTTAACCAAATGAAATTAAATGCATGAAATTTATAGACACGTGAAAGTATAATAAAGCCAAAGGTCTATATACTGAATTAATAAACTATAGTATAGTGCGATCTTTTTTACAATATATTTTGAAAAAACAACATGCAGCCTACTCCATAGCGTTTATTATTTATTTTTTTATTTTTGGCCACTTCTTTAAAAAATGCAAATTCGTTATTAAAATCAGTTTTGTTCTACATAAACACATCCACGTGCAAAGTAGATTTGCATCGACCAACCGCATGCAAGAATAGCCAATTAAACGACAAATGATATGTCTTTATTTAGAACAACTATACAGTATTATACATATATTTCTTACCTGGAAAATTTTCCTGGATGGGTTTTGAAGAAGCCTTTCCCGTGTCCTGCACCATGTTACCGTTGGAGAATTTAAGGCCACTGGAAGTATCGATGAGCTGAAACATGAAGAAAATGGTGGAAAAAACATTAATTCGCGTAAAAGGCTTACATTTCCAGCATCTAGATGCGCACCTGCTCGGGAGGTCAAGTTTTAAATATTGGTTGATAAGCCATAATTTTGCGCGATTAAAACGGCGTAAAAGCAACAGCAACGTGAAAATATAATTGAAAATCTTGCCTGGTTATAAGGTCACCATACAATACGAGTTCTGGAAGCATCTTTTTATACAACTAAACCATAATAAACGTCGATTTTTAAGGGCCTTGCTACTGGATAAATTTATTCAGGTTTGAAGGTTAGATTTGCCACAACTATTTTCTCATTAAGGTTAATGTGCAGATTGCACTTTCCAAGAGTTGAAGGAAAAATTCAAGGACCAAAAGATTGCAGTAAATCCACTCTAAAAACCCAACTTAATTCGTAAACCATATATCTTGCAATGTTGAGTAACACGCATGCATGCATACTGATTAACCAATAGTCAAATCGATGCACAAACGTATAGAACAAGTACTTTGCATTTTTGCCTCAAACTATGTTTCCATATATAATTTTTATATATGGTTAATTTAAAAGTTATTTATTTAAAATGGTTCATAAAAGTTAATTTATACACACGAACACGTTCTATGGATGCTTTTTTCAGGTTGTCATGCAAAACCATATAAATTGCAACTTTATGAAAACCTGAACAGAGTTATGAACAAGTTTCGATATGTAAAACAACTATACAAAATAAAGACACTTATTTTTTTTCGAGTACACTTCCATGAATAACAGCTCAAATAATTTTATATTATGTATATGGAAAATATATAACTCATATTTAGTATATACATTTACATGTACCTCATGTATATACAGCTAATGAACATAAGAACTTCCGTGTTATAAAATGATGATATTCTATAAGCCATGCATGCTCAAATGTATAATGATTTCTTTTATATAACATTAAATTCAGAAAGATTCAAGTCATATTAAACCGATGAGTTTCAAATTATGATCAAAAATATTTTGTGCACATGCATGACAGATATATGGGTTTCTATAGAACTGACAGTGCGATAATATGATTGTTTCAGGAAGGAAAATTCATTATTTAAAAATAATTAAAGTCGTGAAATAATATAGCAACAAAAAATTATAGTAAAATTCGTGCAAACAAACGTTTTAAAATGCACGAGTGTCAAAAGTGCTTGAATATGCCCGTGAATTTGAAAACGTCCAACGTGCTTCTATACGGACACGTTTCATGAAAACTACTAAAATTGGTACAAAATAACGCATTTAGAACATGTCGAGAGGCGTTTGATTTCTATATATACATGCGCTTCTGCTGGAATCTAATTTTCTGAAAATGCACTGCATGCCTTAATTCGACATGGCATGCACATGTTTAACATGTAACATTAACCGGACCTAAAACATTCTAAACCAAAACAAAACTAGATCGAAATGCGTTATTTTTCATTTATAATCGTTCTATATACATTTCATTCTCACGTACGTGTCCCTAAAAAGGACCACCAGCACCTTAACACAAACCCTTTTAGCAACATCCCTATATAACTTGAAATCTAAACTCAACATTAACTTCCATGCTTATATTCCCACCTTTTAAAAACGAATGAATTATAAAAAAAAAATAATAATACGAAAATGCGAATTGGATATTTCTCATCAGAATGAATTTCAAATCGTTCACAAATTTGCCCAATGAATCAAACGACTCCATAACGATGCCATTGCAAGCACAGTTTAAGAAACACGAAACAAAAAGCAAATCTGACTTACCCGAGGAACTAAGGGCAGCGTCGAGGGTCAAAGGTCACCGTAAGGCCATAGCGCGAATCCCGAGCTTCAGCTGACCAGCGTCCGTGCAGCAACACTGTCCACGAGGATGGTGGTGGTGATGAGAAAGGCCAAAGGCTAGGGCGCTGCTCCGCACGGCCCTGCGTCGTGTGCGTAGACTGCGACTGAACGTCGGTTGACGGGACGAGGGAGGATTCGACGCATTTTTGTGTTCGGCTAATCAGCCATTAAAGGCCTAAACGGAGGATCGGGCAGCCAAACGCGACTCTCGTTATCCTCTCGTTGCACCAATGAGAAACGAGGCGCAGGGAGGACAGCGCTCGCTCCGCTCCGTTTCGCTCTTTTTTTATGTTGAGCAGTTTTTTGAGCCCAGCATCCCTTCGATCTCTGAGATCAGTTGCCATGGCGACTGGGCGCCATCATCCGCAATGACGAGTCGAAAAGAAACGATCGAGGCTTAAAAACGTTAAAATGTCATCGGGAAGGATGAGCTAAAAAAGAGAAAAAAAGACGCAAATGTCAACGTTTTTTGCGCCCCCAGACGCCTAGTGTCGTAAATAACGAGACAGCCCAATAAGGGATGAAGAGGACCCATAAGGGTCATCCATAAATGAAGGCTAGAGCATATTTGAATGGGAGGCCATACTGAAACATTCCGAGTCCACCGCTTGTCCCATTGGACTTGGAATGTTTTAGTTTCCTCTCTCATTCTTTTGGAATTCCTTTCACCCCCACCCATAACGACATGGACGTGTTGAGAACGTACGAATAAAACATGTTGATTTGGACATGTTGAAATGCGTTATACGAAATAATTCGCGCGTTAAATTTACAAGTTTTTAATAAATGTTCCACTATTCTATAGTCTATTGTTCACTACTTCTATGGTACGTTTCTCACATACTATTCTGGATTGTTACATCCAAAACTACCATCATTTAAATTATACCCATATTATAACTTTTAAAGTTATGTTTCTTTTAAAGTTATGTTTCTCACATAGTGTGAGAAACGTGCCATAGAAGTAGTGAACGATATAGACTATAGAATAGTGGAACATTTCTTGTGTATGGGGGAAAATAGATCAGGATGAAAACATCTAAACGTGTTCATCGGTGTTTTAAAAGTGTTCTAAATACAGGGGTGTTAGCATACATTATGAATTGAATGGAACACGTGTGTATTTTGGGAGACATGTTTTGCGGGAAACACCTTGATATGTTAAACTTATATGTGAACAGAACAGGTGCACTGAAAGAGGACATATACGTCAAACACGTGATGAGAATGCTTATTGTCAAACATAACGTTCCTATCTTTTGTGATTACCTGCACACAGCGGATAACATGTTAAAAAATTATTACATCCACTTTAATAGAAATAAACGTTAGATGCGTGTCATCAAATTATTTTGCTGTACATAAATACAGATTATATTGTTTCATATTTAAACTAAATTTGGTCAGATCTATATATGCCTATATTTTCACATATCCATGGTATTTGCCTTGTTTATCCAACTAAGTGTCATATCTAATCATTTTCACCCATTATGAGTCCAAACTTGAGAATTGAGCGAACGGTTATTATCGCAACAGCCATAAAAGTAAGCAGCTCTTAAAATTCCCATAAAAATCAATTAAAAGGCGTTGTAAATGTTTACCGCAACGTCAAAATCATTCAGGATTTTGGTTCATAAATTTGTGGACATATACGCTGGGAGCATGCGTGGTAATGGGATTTTCTTGTCCAACAACATGATACCCCTCAAAATGTTCCCTGCAGATTTTTTTTTTTTTTTTTTTTTGGCAAAAAAAAATCCACTTCTCAATCACTGCTTTGAAACCTTTATCTTAATTACGATCTGTGGATAAGCTGCTTTTTTTTCAATTGCCAAAAACATTATATTTCTCATATATAGCAGGCTGGTGGCATAATTTCAAAAATCCATACCTATACTGCTGTCCACCATTTTGGCGCTGCATTGTTTTATTATTCGAAGATTTTTATCGTTTGATTATGTTAAACTGCCGTCTATGATTATTGATAACACGCCAATAATTAATTAAATAAACTACCCAAAATAGTTTCCAAATTGTTAAAAAGAATTATTACATATTAAAAGTATTTAGCTCACAACTTTAAAAAAAAATAAAAAAAAATAAAACATGCCAAGAATATGCATGGCATGTTAAAATCTTGCATGTCAATTTGAAATAATTTTGTGTTTTAAACAGATTTCTCACATACACGTTCAAGTTTTTCATACAGTATAACATATGTCGAGAAATGAAAAATACGATCAAAACGGGTTGTAAACAATTTGCATATATGTAAATGACTCATGTGTTAACATTGTAGTGTGTATGCCTTTTTCCTGTATGCCGCTTCCTAGGACATTTACTAGATGGCGCTTGAGAGGTTTGCGTTGGATTGTTCTCAGCTATTATTGGGCTCGGAATCCGATTTAGTACAAAATTAACGACGGAAGGTGACTACCGTAAATACGGAAATAAACGCCGGGGCGCTTGTCTGCAATTTTTGAGAAACCCCCCAGCGATTAACTGAGGTAGGCGCGTATTGCAGGTCCGGCGCTTGTCCAAAATTCTAATACCGGTGACAGGTAAAAGGAGCATACCGGTACCGTAAATAATACTTCCCGGGGTACCTCCTCTGTGGATATTGGGTTAGAGGAGA
>JAQGAO010000919.1:0-28213 GCA_034697705.1 Ommatoiulus sabulosus | reverse complement strand
TGCCTAATGATCCCCCCCCCCTTGCCAAATGGTACTATGTATGTACTGTAGGGAAAAGAATAAATAGAATACATGTAGGTACATGTAATTATTGCTTAACAGTTGCGTAGAATGGTTCGCAGATGGCGCTAGGAACTTTAAATGCGTCTCCCATTCAAGTTCATAAGAAGAATCTACTGAATATCTACAGAATTGGATGATCTAACCCCACTATAAACCTCACTGAAAAGAACATTTAATTCAGCACTATAGCCAGTGTATTCCGAGACATCTAATGTACTTAAATATCCTAAAAGCTACAGATCTATACATTTATTTACGGATTCCTAATCAACTCCCAAGAACGATTATGAGTCAATATGTCACACGTACGTGCCATAAGCATTTCGATGCTTTAGTCTATAATAAACTTCCGATTATCCGTGGTCCCATTTGACATAAAAAAACAGCTCATACTGCACATTAAGAGATGCACAAAGTGTAAGTTATAGTAAAAGAAAATATGGCAAGAAAAGAAAAACTCATGTTTCATTACTTGACAGCTTGCAAAATTCCAAAATGAGATTATTTTCATCGTTTATTCGGGATTTAAATTTCCGAACTGAATCCACGGACAAACGAGTGGACTTAACTGCAGCGAAAGGCGCATTTTCATGAGGTGTTTTTTTTTCCCAGTACGCCTTCTCTTACTGTGAATGAAAACTACTTTTCATGGAAGCTGAGGTGAATAACGACGAGTACATTGTACAGTATTTGCAGGACCACTTTCGTTAGTTTTCCAATGGATTTCTGCTCACCTAACAACTTCTTCCCTCAACAAAACTTGGCAAGGCCTTACACAACCCCACAAATATACAAAGGACCAGATAACGAGTTTGCTTCCAGATCCCCTAGCGGTAAAAGGTAGGCACCTGTACCCATGCTACGGGTGTAAGTCACAACAACAATGGAGGGCAGGCACCTGTAAAGGCAGAGAGGGGGATGGGGGAGGATTATTAGCCTGGGAAGTAAAAAAACATTCCCGTCCTCTGGTTAGACTAGTTTAAGTGCCTCGCGGCAACGAATGAAACATACTCAAAATTCCTGACGGAGAAAAAGAAATGAGCAAAAACATGTACCTACCACACGACGGCGCTTCTCCCTCCCCTCTAGCCGAGATCAGCGCGCAACGGAGACCGAGATTACAGGATACAATACCTGGGAATTATTTAACTTTATCCTATAATAAAACCCCAGAACAGTTGGGGCAAAAAACTGCATAAAACTAGGGAGAAAAGCTGCATCTCGCAAGCCGCAAAACTACTCGAAATTGCGTTCCATTTCAAGTTGATGGAACGCGCCCTATGACGTCATTTAATTCCAAAAATGCTGCAATCTCCCAGGTGTCGCTTCAAGCATGATCCCATTACAGTCCTTTGCAATACTAAACATCGAAAATTAACTTCACTACATAAATATCACAACTCGTGGAAAACCTTGATTTTCTTGCCACTTTTCTTTACAGTTTTAAAAAAAAAATCCCATTTTCCGGTTTTCATCTTAAACGGAAATAATCAAGCAGAATGGCACGTGGTATGGAACGTCGCTCCATCTTGAATTAGCCCTATGCTTATACGTTAACTTGCTGTTTTAAAACTAAATGGCGATAGGTGACGATTTGAAGAGCCTCAGACCAAATCGGCATCCACTTTTATACTTCTAAGTAAAAGGTTATTCACGAATAAAAAAATATTTATCTCATGGGGTAAATTCTCGAGTTTTAATATTTTAGATATAAGGGTGATTCACTGGTTTAGCACCGCCTTAAAATCATGGCGGTGCTCCATAGTACATATAGTTTTTACCAGCGTCTTAATCGATTGAACTTACAAATGAAACTAAATTCCACCCGGCCATTATCGTCTAAATCGGCTGCAGATTAATTTGAATACTGACAGCTAGATTGGGAGTGATATCACATATATGTACATGTAATATAGTGATATAGAACATTTTGATTTGCAAACGTGTGACGTCATTGCCGTCAATTGGTACGCAGCACGGCGCAGTTTCTAATCTTTTTGAACTTTGCTGAGAACGATCGATGCGGATGTCTTTCGCTATTCAATCTTGCCGCATTTTATTACTATTCTTTGGGTTTTGTTGAAGGATGAGTTGAATAGTTTTAAAAATACAGGTATCATATCCTATAATCTCGGTCTCTGCGTGGTGTGCAGGGTTTTGCGCGAGGGAGGAACAAATGCGTGGAAGGTGAATGTTTTGTTCATTTGTTTTCCACTTTCAGGATTTTTTTCTAAAAAAAAAAATACTTTTGAAAAGAAACAGCATTTTGAAATGAAAAAATGCCATCATCTTCAATGAATAAAGTCACAAACCTAGAACGCATTCAACATAAAATCTAACTTTTTCCATTTGAAAATACTTGAAAAACGGCCCCGCTTTCTCTACTTTACAAACTCAAGTAATTTCTGATGATTTAGCCATAAACGGAAAAACGACGAAATTATTTACAGTATAAATAAAAAAGACCGAGAGGAAAATTTTGGCACGTCAAACGCGTGTTAGATTTATGACCAATAAATGACCACACGGAAGGGGGAAATCCAGGACCGAAATCAGCTCTGACAGGTGACAAAAGGTAGTTAAAAATTTACATTTTGTCATGAACCTCACACGTAGATGGCGCTGCTACCAATGTGCCTGCGTTTAAAAATCTTTCTCCAATAGCTTCCAAAATCGGTCGCTAGGTGGCGTTACGAGATGCGGCGTTTACAAAAAGCATTGTTTAGCCAGTTGGGATGCTCTTTGAGGAAAAGTCAACGCCCTCTAGTTTTCAACTTTTGCATGGGTTAGGGGGGGATGAAATGGCCATTAGAAAAAATAATAATAAGGCTTCGAGACGCCTTCTACCTGCGCGACCCCCCTCGAAAAGCGAGGGGCCAAGCAACGCCTTGACTAGCCCTTCTTTCCAACCTGGACTCAAACTGAGAAAAAGGGTCAAAAGTCAGGCCACCCACCCTACCCGCGAAATGTGGTTGCATAATCCGAAAACTGGTTTGGTTCCGTAACCGCCATTTTGTTAGTGACAAAACTTTCCTTCTGGTCTTTGGTCACTTCAGAAACTACTTGAGACTGTGTACAGCATAAGAAAGATACGTCAATGTTATAAAACAGGATGTCATGCCAATTTCTTTAAGAACTACTGAGCATTTTCTAAAAATCGAGAATTTGCATAAAATTATAGACGGATGTGCTATTTAAAATAGTGGAGAATTGGGAACGTATAACAGAACAGAGAAAATTTTCACAAAATACAAAACATTTTCCCAAAAACTATAAAGCCATTTCCTGCAAAATATAAAACAATTTTTCAAAAACATACAAATCATTTCATTTCCAATAAAAACAAATCAACTTTCCAATAAAATACAAAAGAATTTTCCAACAAATATAAAAATTTCCAAAAAAAAAGAAAAACTATATAGAATCTAACATAGAACATTGCATGAGTAAATATATAAAATTGTATGCAAAGTGATAAAGGATTAACAACGAGTTTCTCCTCTACATCGCGTTTGTTGTTGGCGGAAATATTCCCCGGATCTATTAATAAATCCGTATCAAATAACAGTAACGAGAGAAACGGGAAAAACAAATACAAAAAAATGCGAGTCCGCCATCTTTGTTTTCGCATCCCTCTAAGTTCACGACCTAAACCTCGAAGCAATGGCATTGCTGAAACGCAGCTATTTTGGACCTCGTTTCGTTATAAACGATTATGACACCAGTTAGGAAGCATTAAGCTAACAGACAAAACATTTTGACGTGTTTTTGCAACGTGAAATAAATCAGAAAAACTCCCAAAAAAATTGGACAAAAACCTATTTTAGGAAGCTAGGATCCAGTCACCACTCCGGTATTGTTTACAGTCGCTTAATTGACAAGAAATGCTCGAAAAAAATGAAGGGAATAACGACTAACGAAGAGATAAAAACACCAAAAATATAAACAGCAAATAATGAGAAAAAAAAACATTGCAAGCAAGTTTGTTTGCGTGAAAATTACATGAAAAATATACTCATTGAATTCTGGATAAAACGCATTAATTTCAAAGCGAATGTCTGCAAATGTCAAGTTATCGGGTTCATTTGTTTCAAACATCTGAGTTAAACACGTTTAAGCTTCCCCAAAATGAACGAGAACAATTCATTCAAGCTTACAGCTGTTGTTTAAAACTAAGTACGTTTCCCGTTTTTTCGTAAGAAAATTAGTGAATATGGAAAAGAATTCAAAATGGAATGTGAAATTGGGATGTTTTGAATCATTTACTTATTTCCTAAAAAGAAATTTGTTGTCGAACCAACAGCTGCGAAATTCTGTAATCCGTATTACTACATGTAACGAAATGGTACATTTTCGGACTTCACAGTTCACTCAGTATTTTCTGTACTTGATCAAGTATATTTTGCTAAATATACTGTATGTAGGGGAAGCATGGTACTCAAGACAGGTACATTCCGAATTGCATTTTTAGAAGTCGTGAAATCATGTACATGCATGTATGATGTACGAAATAGACCCACTAATTTGTTCAAAAAAGCCACTCATGGTTATCGTTGTTTTTAAACCAATGAATGCACCCCTTTTGTGAATGTAACTTCACGACTGCCAAGTGTGCCATTCGTAATGCTTCAATCTGAGTACCCCTAACAAGTTTTGAGTTTCGTTGAAACCTATACACAGTATATACAGGGCATTTCTAGCCCAAGTAAACCCAGCTAAACGTAATAATTCGTTTAACAAAACGTGTTCGTAATTCGAATGTTAGCGTTCTGGGATGATTGTCCATGAATGCGGATATCTTTGTCTATTAGTCGAAGAGGGGTCATAAAAATACCACATGGTTTATCTGTAATTCATCTAATATTAAAGTTCCACTTGGCAAAACACAGCCGACACGTTTCCCTGAATTTCCGCGTGGATCTGGTATACTTTAACGGACTTCATCAATACGTGACATTATTATACGTCACTACCTCTCTTGGAGTGACCCCGCCATTAAGGGGTCATGCATGGGTCACGAATCCACTTGACATTTACAAATGGGGAACGAGTCGGTCAAAAACTACGCGTTTGGTGGTCCAGTATACACAAAATGCTGATAAAGAATTGGTTTCGGTTGGGAAAACAAGAGTGGAAGCAACTTCAGGGTGGACCAAAAAATGACCGCCCCCTCTCCAAAAATGACGCTTATCTCGCCCCCCTTTGCTCGAATGCTGGAAAAAAACGTGCGTTTTTCGGGATGAAACTGGAGATTTTAAAGGCACTCGAAGAAGGGGGAACCTGCATGGGCTCCTGGGCCAAATTTAGAACAACCGCAAAAACCGATATTCAGGACTGGGTGATCCCTGCGTCACGTGGTGCGCGCAGGTTTGAGTGTTCAGACGGAAATCAATGAAACCATACGCGAAGTTTGTAAACATTTTGAAAAGTCAATCGAGAGAACAACCCAATTCCAGAAACTTTCCAAAGTTACATTTTTCTTAAACGACTTAACAGTTTACTAAAATTAACAGCTATACAGACTTAAATTAGAGAGATGAATATCATCTTAGAAAATAAACGTTGAAGTCCTAGAATCCTTCAGTTAAGGGATGCATCATTTTGTGAAAAAAATTTTTTTGGATATTTTGTACATTTATTGTTTTTTGGAAAAAAATCATTTTAATAGAAAAATATTCGATTTTTAAATAAAAAAAAATGTCATGAAAAAAACGAGTAGTTTTATTGAAAAAAAATCGCCATTTTTGAGGCAAAGTGTCATTTATTGAGAGAACAAACATTTTCAAGACAATTTTATGATTTTGTTTTCATAAGATTGCATTATTGAGCTCGTTTCAGCAATGCCTATAGTCACCCTGTAACTATCTTAAACACATTGAAGTAAACCACACCCCGTCTGTTCTATTTCAACTTTGGTTTTAGCATAATGCGTACAGTATGTACTCGCTGACCCTGGTGCGAGATACATGTATGTTCCCTGGTTAATCCGTCGCTTTTTCTTCCGTCCTCCTTTTATTATTTATGAATTTAAAATGAAAAGCAACGGGATACGAGCACAAAAGACAGTTTATATCACCATAATAAGTGTAGCGTATCGCATCGGACGCACGACTAGCTGGTTGCAAGAAAGAAAAAAAAAGGACGGATGGGTTAAACGCTGATAAAGATAACGTCCGACGTCTAAGAAAAACCAGACGATTTTCGCAAGAAATTACGCAGAAAATCAGACGATTCAAGCCTACTTTTGCATTTTTCGTCGAATAAGATGAGAGTTCTACACATTGGAGCGCGAAGCAGCCAGTTGGAATTCGGGATCTCTCGAGAACGAGACACATGGCCGCTAGATGGCACTAGTGTCAGCCACAGGTGGCGCTGAAAGCAATCAGGGGTCTATTTTTTTTCATACAGTGGTATATTACAGTCACTACTGAATGAACTTTATGCAGAGTTACTTATGAGCCTGTATCACTTGATCATTTCATCGAATCAACAACTAAAAGAACCTGACTCCGGGTAATTTTCGCCAATGGTATGAATGAAATGCCACGTGACAATGCCATGATGACGAAATTAGCATAAGGGGAAACATCAACAGATATTTTCCTAAAAACACGAAAAAAGTTTGTTTTCTCAAAAAAAAAAAAAAAAAAAATTAAGGAAAAAATTAAAGAAACTCGTCGCGTCGTTTAATTAGGAAAACCTCAAAAGTCCAGACGTGGGAAAACCGATGGAAGGAAAATTGTAGAAAACTTATAATATGTAATTTTCAGGAACAGAACCCGAGGAACGTTTTAGAAGATGGGATGAAACTGCAATAGATAAAATTCGGGGGGCAGCAAATGCGAAAATTTGATTGAACATTTTTATAAAATGCTACCTGGGAAACTTTTTTTTGGCGAAAACATGGACTAACTTGGTGATACATGTACATGTATTTGAAAAATGAAATGATGGAAAACCACAAGTATGTGCAAAAGTAAGAAAAAATAACTCGTGATTCACAGCAAACGAGGAGAAAATTTAGGAAGCTTCAACCAATTGTTGGATAAATATGAGGAAGTAAATGTCAACAAATATTCCGTAAAACTACTAACAGTCACCATAGGCCATATATGGCCACGTGCGCCAATGGCTACCAAAATAACTCATAATGGCGTAACATTTCGGACGCCAGGGGGCGCCACGAACGGAAAGAGGGGTAAATGGCAGAATGCATGAGATTTAAATAGCAATAAGTTTAAAGAAAAGCGTTTTTCAATTGCCTTTGAGAGAGAGAAAAATAAGCAGAGGGGGAAATGCTCATTTTTAAACGTCAAAAGCGGTTAAAGCGCCCTCTTCATTTAGCCATTTTCAGGGAGTGGGGAAAAAGGGGGCTAAAAACACGGGAGTGGAAAGAAAAATGGGATTAAGGAATCCCTCACAAAACGGCAGATGGCTAAGTCCCGTAGGAAATACGTGCGAGATATTTTGATAAAAGTTCAAATTAATGAGAAATTTCGACAAAATGTAGAAGTTGCATTACATAGATGTACACAATAAGAGAATTTGTAGCGTTTTCAAACATTTAGATGGGATTTTCTTAAAATACAAACAGTTTAGGCGTAGATATATATACTGTAAGGGGACAATTGGAAATATGGGGACTTTCACAAAATACCGATGCAAGAATCATCGAAGTTTCCAAATTGGAGTTTCATAACTATGCGAAATATCCAAAAATACAGGAAACACGGGAAATTTTACACGTTAACATGCCTATATAACTTATGCAAAATTCGCCAAAATTTCCTAAACCGAATACATGACCAAGAAGTACATCCAAAAGATAGTATACTGTATAGGATGCTTAACAAACTGAAATGTTTTGCATACAAGTTAATAGAAAAACTATCACGACCTCTGGGACCTTTAGATCCAGGCTCACCCAAAACGGCAGATGGCGCGTCGGGCGCGGGCCCAAGATGGCGCTGCTAGTGCCCCTTAAGCTCGATCCCCTCTCGTAATAAAGGCGGCGCTGAGGGTTCATGAAGTGACCCCTTTTATTTCGGTGGAGAATTAGACTGTTATCGTTTCTTAATAGTGAGGGGGTGAGCCGCGGCGCTCCCTCTAGCGGACGGCCGCACCTGGCTCCTCCAATGGACTTCTGGCACAATGGGTCACGTGGCCCGTTAGGTTCATCGTCGCAGGGGGCTCCCCCTCGGTCGAAATCAAAACAAAAAAGCCAATTGGTCGCCTATTTATTCCCGCTCCAATTCCGGGGGGAGCCAAAACTGCGTGAGGGGGTGGGCCAAGCCATACACGGTTAATCGATTGGGAAGCGCAATTAGGGGCAGATGGCATTAATCACAAGTCAGAAAGTCCCTCGTCGAACATAAATTTTTCGTCGTAATAACACTGCAAATAAAAGTATTCTGGTATTTATAGTGGAGCCTAAACGGCCATTTCGGAACATGGGGGTCGAGAATCAACACGAGCCCCCCTTTGCGTGACATTTGTGGCGAAGTCTTGAAAATGCGCCGACTAGTATAAAATTGCCGTTCTCGCGTTCCATTGACTAAATTGGTGTCCATCTCAGGCTGTCAACTGGCATTGACGATTTTTTCAAAGTCAACATTTGATACCAAGAAAGTCAAAATTTGACAGAAACAAACTACAGTACCACGTTCGAGTGGGGGGATAGTCAAGACTTTGCTGGCCAATGCTGGTCAATTTCACCAGAAAATGCAGCAACTCGAGGAGGTCGCCATCTCGTGTTCGAAAAGCAATCTTGTTCCACGATTTTTGTGGCGCCATACAACAATAGTGCATTGTATACATTAAAATATTGATCGAAAGACGCACGTGTTCGCCGTCAAGACAAATTAAAACGACCATATTGCATGTGTGCCAACGTAAGAGTGGCAGATGACGTTTGCCGATATCATTGAGTGGACGACGCTGACCACTGACTGACCACTAGGATGGGCGAAGGCGGGCGGTGGTCAGTCGATAAAGTCGATCCATCTGCTTCGTCGATGCGATAATCAATGAGAGAGAAGGGTCCGTTTTGGGGCTTTCTGACAGGCGAGAGTGTATGTCACGTGCGCGCGTCACTCACCCGACGTTTCTGCCCCGCCCGTCGTTATTCATTTAAGCCTGGCGACCCCTGAACCGTTACGTTGATCCCCTCTCGATTCACGCATCCCATCTGGAAATTAAGCCTGCACTACTTTAATGAAACCTTGCTTTTTCGTCTTTTTGGACACATGCCTCAAAATGGCTTCCATATCCGTTTCCTGTTCCCCTTTTCCTCTGGCATAATGTTCCATATGTCGTTACAGTCGTGTAACAAGATTACGATAAAATATGCGGTTTTTTTTTTACAAATACCTTTAAAAATTGAAAACATATCTCGAAACTACTACAGCTAGTATTCTAAGCTTCTAGGGAACACCAACTAGTCCCTATAGCGCCATCTAGTGCACAAAACACGTTTTTCACCTTTGCAAATGTGCTGATTCTATCACTTGAACACAATATTTCCAGATAAATAGATTTCTTTGCCTATATTCGACGTAGTATCGTGAGGCATATCGCGTTAGTTTGTGGACTTTCCCTACGTGTGGGTGTCACTGATAACTGTCAAAGCACTACTATACTAGCTGTGACCAAACCACCAAAAGTCCAAATATGATAGAGAAGCCAAAATTTTTCATATATTTTGAGACACTTGAATGAAACTCAAGAAGATCGAATGAGGAAATTACCAAAAATGCAAGCGTGAAGAAACGTGGACCTTATTGTTGAACGTTACCTTAACACCGTTGACATTTCCACTTCACACATCTTCGAAACCTTAGCCAATGTTTGTTCAAAAACAAAGGAAACTTAATCCCGATCAAACAAAGGGAATGTAATTTCCGCCCACTCAGCTTCATTTTTAATTGTTTCACCTTGGCCCCATCGCGTGTTTCTTTACGCGTTAATTTAGTAATTACCGAGTCTTCCCTACTGTTTTGACCTGGTTCTACACGGGGGGCGCCACCTGCCACCGCCCAGGTGTAAAACCTCACGTGCTAATTGGCCGAAATTTGACAGTCCCTCGAATTTAGACCAGGATTGTCCGAAAAATCACGTTTAAATGGTCAGCAGCTAAACCTGTGTATGCAAATCCAACATTTTCGAATTATTTTCACATCAAGCTTTCGAAAGTTTCATATTTACTGGCGATTTAGGCGTTTCCAAAAACAAACTCCAAGTGAATATTTCCACAAATGTCATCAACCAGGAATTTAATAAAAACGAAAATATCCAATTGAAAATATTTCGGCTTCATTTTTGTTGGCAAAACAATTTGAAAAAAAATAATAATAATGAATTCCTTCTTTGCTAATTTAACTGAATTAACCATTCAGAAAACGATTTCGGTGCACGAACAAATGACAGATTGCAATAGAACAGAATAAATTAAGGATGCACAGTATTCACAATAAACCAATTGATGACAAAAATCAGTTGTCGCTCATGCGCAGATGAAGTTGCCATACGTCATTTCTACGTCATTTCTTCTTTTTTGGTGACAAAAACGAAATGGACGAGTTTTATACTTCGTCCTAATAAATCGCATTCATTGTATAATTTACGGAAAAATAAAAGTGATAACGGAAAAAGTAAATACGAAAGTCGAAATAATAAATGCGAGAAAAGCGGTGACGTTTTCAAGATGGCGTCAACGACCGTTTTTGTTTTCAATTGGTTCAACTTCATTGTGAATACAGCCTAATAGAACGCTAGCCTCGGTGCCAGTGCAAATATTTCGACAAATATGATTTTGAATTTTGTAGTCTTGTCAAATGACGCCACGACGTCGAGGCTGCTGTGTCCCAGAATGCACCGAACGAGATTAGACCACAATGGGTTAATTAACCTCTCAAACTTGATATAAAAATAGGGCAAATATTATGAATGCAGCGCGGGTGGACTCAATTAAAGCGCTCGTTTCAACCAATAAAAGAACTGAGGAGGGAGAAAAAACAGGAAAAATAAATAAATCGCGCAATAAAAGCGAACATTTTAAGGGCGAAATGGTTTATAATTCAGGATATTATGAAAGCGAGGAAAACCCGCAGCGCTTCTGGTGGCAAGTTGGAAAACCATATACAAAAGGTGCCGTTGTTTGCCGCTCGTGTTTTTCGATGCCCAATAAAACTGTTTATTTTAAAATTACTTCGCATTTTTTGCGGTGGGGGGAAAAGTCGTAAAACAAATGCAAGTGGTCCGTGTTTACGCCGCCAAGTGGCGAAGGACGAAGGCCATCTGGCGGCGGCCTGGTAACGAAGGTAATACACCTGCGATCGATGTTACATTTTTTAACCGAATCCATTAGTCAAAATTCCATTTTCGTGGAAATTAAAAAATGCCGTGTAAAAAGAAATGCAAAAGAAAAGTATATATCTTACTCTACTAGGGCAAAATATTTTATAGCCAGGAGTTGCTTTCGAAATATCCCATAATTATAGTCCAACTCCTGCATGACTTATCAATCATTTTCAACAATGGAGAACGTCGATTAAAATCGGTTTTTAGGCCAATTAAACAATTGCGAAACCCACCAACGGAGTGCACTCATGTGATTAGACTCAATTGCATTCGATTGGTTTCCCAAAACGACGCTAGCGCCATCCGTTGTCCTACTTCAACAGTCCTCTGCAAGGACTGTACAAAGATGAAATTGTTGACAGGTAACTTAAACATGTTTAAAACAAGTAAGGCGTGTCTTTTTAACGTATTCATTTACACGCTTTTCATTCGAATGTTTCTGCATGCAAGAGCAGAAACGCAGTGCCATCGAGCGGATTTTTTTTTCCGCCAGCACGACTTTGGAGTTGTACTGTTTTGTTGTTTTTGTTTAGCTCCGAGAGTATGATGATTTACCTGATTGTAATAATAGTTATTAGCGATTGTACTTTTGGGAGGATTAGGCACAAGGACGCGAGGAAAGTGAGTCACGGTTCAGCGACGATAGGGGGCGTTGCGTGCAAACAATTAAATGGTCACTAGGTTTATGCTTGGAGCGTTTTAACCGGTTCCTAAAAAAAAACTACTGAGTATAAGAAACATGGAAGACAATGGGGGTCAACATTCACAGATATTATATGGAAAGTTAAGAAACGTATCTTTCCTGAAAACTGGAAATTTATTGATTCTTGTGAAAAATATGTATTTTTGAAATTTTCTCGAGCAATGAGGTTAAATATTTTTGAAATTGTCTCAAGAAATGAGGTGTAATATTTTTGTCATTCTTGAAATTTAAAAAAAAATTGGAGGCACGCTCGAATTAATATTAGGAAAATTTCAGAAATATTGGAGAAATTTTATTAAGTGTTATCAAATCATTAAAGTTCAGGAATATTCCCTAACACTGGCGATCTTTTTTTAAGAGGGGGCGTTTATGAATCTAAAAAACAACGACGGCTGCCAACATTGAGTGATTCATCCGATAAGATTTGGTACAGAGAGCAAGAAGCAGGTGCGAACGAACGATTTCAGCGGAATGACGTCATTACTCGATCGAAGCACACATATTTAATCTAAAGTTTAAAGATAACGTTTACAAACCGTCTCGTAAATCAGCTTATTTATTTGCTTATTCAAAAATGTCGCCACCTGGTGGCTCCCGGCCCTCCTTACGAAAACAAGTTTTAACTTTAACCCAAATTCGAAACATTTTGACCTTATTTTGTGCGTGGGCGAAAGCGCAACGACGTTGGGAAACATGAACGCAAAACGTTGAGGTTATCTCAAGTAATTTCAGAAAAGAAAAAACTCCACGTGAGCTCGTAAGAATGAAACCAATGAAAAACTTAAAAATTACTACTTTTCCTGCAGCTTGTTTGAGAGTTTGCTGCTCGTTAGAAGAAAAAGTTGATGAAACAGCTTGCTTAACCAACTTATCCATCTGAAGCAATTTCACGAATTTTCAAAATAAAGCGCAAAAAACGTGGGTTTGGCACCCACGTGGAGATTTTCGCATTACATAAAAACTGTCAAAGAAAGGTCTTAATTATATACATGTAGGTGACCGAACTTGATCAAACGATTTCAGAAATATTTAAAAAGGCACATTTAAAAAAACGCTAGGTCTACTCAAGTCATTGTCAATTTCCAGCATATGGAATACTTTTTTCAGCGTTTTTCGGGGGACGTTTCTACTTGGAAAATATTTCAGTTTTTTTTCCCCCTTCACAAATGCTATTATAAACAGGCGTTTCTTCCATGTTGTTTCGGATGTAGGCTTTAACTCGATTTGCAAAACCCAATTTTATCAGGACTGAGGTTTTTGTTGCATTATTTTTTTTTTTTAACTAAACCCAAGTTTTTTTCTAAAACGATTGCTGCAAAATTTCAGACAAAGACGATTGTATCGTAGAAAACTGTAGTGCAATGTATTTCTTTTTTACAATTGAAACATTTTTTGTTTTCGTTACTTTATTTGGTTTTTCGCATTCATTTACGATTGAATAATAGAGGACTTAGATGGCGAAAAAGGTTAAACGAATTGTATAGACGGAATTTGGCTTGAAAATTAGGTTTTTTAAAAATAAAACACAGTATACGGTAATCATAAAAATAGAAGAAAAAAGAATAAAAGCTCAGCTTGTGTCGCCAGGAGAAGCCAAGAGTTAAAGGGAAAACATATTTTAAAAAGAAAATTAAATACTATTTGAAAAGTATATACATGTATGTTCTTAAATTCTTTTTTATTTACTCGAAAATTTCAACAGCAGTTTTAAGAAAACTCAACGTTGGTTTTGCTTATACCGGAAGTCGCGAGATAATTACACATTCAGTACGAATGTACTAGGTGTGGTAGCCACAACAAATCCTTATAAGGTCATTACAACAGTTGCCTGTTTAGTAAACGACACTGGAAACAATTGATCATTAAGCAGAAACAACAAAAGAGCCGATTTAGGTCTATTTCCTACTCAAACGTAAGGGGGTCAAAATGTTTGGGGTGTGGGGGACCCCCCTCGAAGAGGGGTTGCAACACGACCGTTAAGAGATCCTATTTACGACCAAAATATAGGCCTGTTTGAATCAACTATAAAATCTAAATGCGCGTAGCACAATGAGAAGATCGTTTTTCATAGAAACGACCAAACGCAAAACACAATGACATTCCTAACCAAGAAAACGAGTAGAGAAACAACAAACAACCAGTCAACCCCTGTCACGACCTCGTTCAAGTGCAGAGGGCGCCACCGGTAAAAAGCAACGCCACCAAGCGTCGAATTACTAAACATAGGGAGAAATTGATCCTTGTGTCTATTTAATTAGGAAGAAATGCGTCCATCACGTGCCTAGTTAGGATAAAACATTGAAACACGTCCATCACGTGTTTTTTTGTAACAAAACTAATTTATACTGTTTTATAGAGTACTAGCCGTAAAAGCCGCCATATTCAGAACATGACCGCAGTGCCCCCCTACCACTGTAGCAATTTGTCATAAAGACGCTCCATGGAAAAACTTCGCAGTTACTAAGGGGTCATTCAAAAAGGACGTCCTCACAATGTATATATAGAAGATAGATAGATGAATCGAAAGCGAGGTTACGGTTAGTTAGGAAGTTAGTAACAAATCAACACTGCCATGATAAAAATCCATTATATGACTGGTTAGAAAGAAACACGAACTTGACATGTCTGGTATTCAACCATCGCTACTTCATTTGCACTACAAAGATGGCGCCACTCGCACATAATCGATAACCCGAATATTTAATGATTTGTATTAACCGCAATTAGAAATGCAGGGATTTAAATTGGATCGGTGCCAACGTTCTAGAAATCCACTTGAACATCGATTTTCATTAACTCGACCTCTTTTTTATTTCTGGCACCAAAAAAGCGTAAGTGGAAAAATGACGTCATCTCATGAAAGGACTGGGTCAAACTGAAAACTATTTGAAAGAGAGAAAAAAAAGGTCGAAACAACAAAGATTTCATTTGTACAAGTCGTAAAAATGTGAGTACATGATTCGACCATGGGATAAACACGTTTTGCGACAACAGCGAAAAACGTTAATCAAGATGGGAACGTATACGTGAGCAAAATCCAAAACAAAATGGCGACGTTTCAAGTCCTTTTCCTAGCTTTTTTCACTCATTTCTGAAATAAAACCCGTTTTTTTCCATACAATTTTAGTTTCCTGTTTTCCTACCATCTTATTTTGTGAGGGATTCCGAATTTCGTGATGTTAACAAGCTAGAATGACTTGAGAAAGAGCGATGGAATAAGCAACCCACGATAGAATCCTCGAAAAACTATTTTTTAAAAAAAAATACGAATTTGGTAAAAAAAATAATAACATTGCAGTTTTTTTTCCGAAAGCATAACTATGTTTGTGAAACTTTCACCAATTTTTATTTACGATAAACTTATTTCACGTGAGTCACTTTTTTAATCTTGAGTCTTCGAGTGAGCATCTCCATGACAACCTTTAAAAGCTAGTGGTTTCCTATCCTACTCTGATAAACAATGTATTGGTTTCGAAGGAGGTGAATGGCCTACATAGCAAACATTTCGATTAATATTTCAAAAATAAATATTTACGTCAAAGGTGGAAACCCTCGAGACAACCCCGACAACGAAAGCCATTGTCCGCCATCTTTTTTATCAGCAAGAAGGCCTGATTTTTCACGTATCCAAAGTTCGTATTTACTTAAGTAATAATCTCGTCGCGTAAGCTTTCATGTATTTCAACTAGCTTTTCCTTTTAACTTATGTTTATCAATGGACGGCTGCATTGATCATTTTGTCTGGCTTTTCTCACGACCTCTATTTTTTTCATATTGTTTTCAAAAGGTCGCTCACGATTGTATCGGAAGGTCGCTAGGTGGAGACGCGTGTCTCGTCTACGCGTTCGTCTGGTTTCCGTGGCAACCAAGAAACAGACCCTCCGCCTGGCGGCCCATTTAGAAAACTGGCAAGGTCCGAATTCTATAGCACACTTCCATTCCCAGTCTTACCAATTAAAACCAACTTGAAACAAAGTCAACTAGAAGTTTTAGAACTCTTCAAGCCATGGTGGCACTGGCGTTGAAGCACGTTTTCAACCACCGCAGCAAACCAGACGTTCTAAACGGTTTTGGACAGTGGCCTGTGACAGTGGTGAGTGGACACGTGGTATTGACGTTCTAGAACACTAGAAACTTAAAAAGTTCTTCTGCGTTAGAAATCGTGACAACTCGAAGCGCAAAAAAACAAAGACAGTGACGTTCTGAATCGCAGAAACCAAGGCAACGACAAGTGCTGCAACGTTCGTAATTTATTACAAACAGAAGAGTTGGAACGGTTGAACTCAAGACATTGAAAACAAGACTCCTACGCTTGAAACCTTATGACATTGGCGTTCCAGAGTACTAGAAATCAAAAAAATTAAGTGCTAGAACGCTTCAAACCACAGCACTGACGCCATAGAACGCTTGGAACATGGTAACAATTATACTAGAAGGCTTGGAGGTACCTCCATGACAACCATGGCATCGGTGTTCTGGAACACTATAGATGCCAAGGCAACAAGAATTGCTAGAACTTCTTGGCACTGACGTTCTATGGCTATATAGTTTGGTCAATTTCTGCCCAATAGGGCTAAACACGTACATGGGTTGCATAATAGAACGTTAGCAACAATGACGAGTATAGAACGTCTTCTCACGTCAACAACAAATGCATCGTTCAAATTAGGATCACGATGGCGGTAAAGCCTTTGACTACGAAGAGACATCCAACGCAAATAGTGCCCCCTGGACTAGCCTTGGCTTACTTCCGCTTTAGTAAGCGGAACGAACGCTTCAAATTAAGAGACGCCAAACCGAGGTTTATCGAGGGAAAACAGTTTTTCGAGCCAAATTTCCAAAAGTACAACGCCAAAACGCAGCCAAAAACCACAAGTTTTCATTTCCATGCACCGAGTAGCAATGCCCTTCGCCAAAAAAAAAAGGATGAGAAAAAAAAAAGTGGATTTTTTTTAATGTAAAAGCTTATCGGTCGACCCCCGTTGTCGTAATGAATAAAGAGGCAAGCGTGGAGGACCCCCTTCGCCTTTTAAATAGGTGGACCACCGACAATTTGGGCAACTTTTTAGGCGCCAGGAAAACTGGCTGAACCAACGTCCGGAACGCGTATAGACGCAGTAGTGCGTTCCAGAAAAATTGTCCTGAAGTTGAATATGGTTTCCTCATATAAGGAATCAACGGAAGTTGAATTGCGTTTCAGAAAAAAAAAAACTGTTCGTAAGTTGAACATGGTTTCCTCATAGGAATTAATTAATTCTGACTTTTCTGATGCATTTATTTCAGAGACTGTTCAAGTTAGTCGATGTTTGCATATCCAGAGACTGTTCGATAAACTGCTCGTGTTTAGATAGTCGATGTTTGTTCTTACCTTGCTTAAGAATAACGAGGCTATCTAAACACGAGCAGTTTATCGTTAAATTACCCGTGTTTCCTTAAGTTATCATCATATAAATTCACCGAACACGCGATGGAGAAGATTAAATCTAAATTTTCTCGAAAAAACCGGTCATTGGCAGTCGAATGGAACTTCTTTATTCTCATCGTATAGTTTCTTTCCATGGAGAGCACGTTTAGCTTTTTTGGCATATTTCATAAAAGTTTGCAATCTGCGATTTAACAAAATACGATAAACTGAGTTCTATGCACTCTGCCGAGCAAGATATACGACTAAAAAAGTTAAATAACACACGTTAATCTTCGTCCATTTTATGTTTTTCCTTTATTGCATCTCAAAATTTAAACCCACACATGCAGACACAGCATTCAATACCATAATCAATTTCCAAATGTACATCATAACGCATTGTAAATTTCGGACTCGAGTTTCATGAGACCACTGTTTTGACAATTTAAGTCAAAATGTACATAAGTGCAGATCCTTGTCCATAGGTTGAGGATAAAATGAAGTGCTCTCAAATGTGAATTGCAAGTATACAGTACAGTATGTTGAATGTCCGTAAGCAAGTATGGCCGAAAACTAGGATGCCAGTAACCATGACGACAAGAATGCCAGAAACAACAGCACTTACAGAACGCAAATACTGGCAACCTTGTCCGAAACTACAATTGGTTGACTGCAAACGACACCAGCTGACTCATTGTTTTTCATCACATTCTCTTTTCTCACAATAGGTGCCGCTGCAATTACATCGACTGAGTCTTTCATTATCATTAAATTACCCATGCAGTATTCGACCAAATCCTCACCGATAACTATAATAAAAACGTGGGGGTGCATTCGCGGATACACCCTCGCAGTTCAAGACTCCGATAAAAACAAAAATAAAAACAATTTTCTGGAAACGACAGCGTGCGCCAATAACAACAACGTCGTATTCCAGGAGAAAACGTCAAAAAACGAATCATACCGAAGCAGATGGCCCCGAACAATTTTCGTATACAAGCACTTCAACTCCCCTGAAGAAGAAAAAAATATATATCCTGGTTAAAAACGATAAAAAGCGTATAAAAACAGTCCAAAAATTAGGCAGCGAGGAGCGAAACAAACCAACTCCCCAAAGCCTTTTGTGGACGCAAAAATTCCAACAGCGCGCGTTTCTCATTAAAATATTTCTCTGCGCTTTTCTGCCTTTCAAATGCGTCCCCAAATAGCCGGGGTTCAAACCCCCCGAAATCCAAGAAGGCTCATTATTTTCGGGAGTTGGGTCGCGCCCCTGGGCCAGGACGGGTCGGCGCGTGTTTTCCCACGCTCTCGCCACGTGCGCATCGTCGCTCGCACGCGCGCCACCTCGCGTCCTTCGCTCCCCCTGGATTGTTTCCAACCGGAAAGCGAGTCGATTTCCGTTTACGATCGCGTTTTCATCGCATCCACGTGGATCAGTACTTAACGCTGGGTTATTCATAATTATTCAGCACCTTCCAGCAAGTCAAAGGTCACGAGATTTTTAAATGAGTTGCGTGTTCCATTCAACTCTCCTGAAAGTGTAGACAATTTAAGACCCGAACGAACGATTCGAGGGTAAATGGACCTTATGCAGAGTTACGTATGCGCCTACATCACGTGATCTTTTCATCGAATCAATAACTAAAAAGAGCGTGCCTCCTGATAATTTTCGTCAATGAAATGTTTGAAATGTCACTCGATCATGGCATGATGACGAAATAAGGTCCTTTAGATAGAAAATAGTCAGAAACTTCCATTTCTTTGGAGTAAATGCACAAAATAAAAGTGTTTCACGGGGTCCTATTGTAGGCTCCTTCTTACTTCTCAGAGTGCAAAATAAGGAAATATATAAAAGTTATTTTCTTGGAATATACATTACAAAAACATAGGACGTGCCATCTCGATGGGCGGCCATCAAGGTTATGCCCTCCGATAGCATTTTTCGGCGAAATTTGGCCAGTTTTTTCCTCATACGCCCATTCATTAACTCGCACTCATGCAATCCCTTATACAGTATACTGCACGTTTTTCTGGCTCATTTTCGCACTAACTTTTTGTCTAGATTAAATACCGATTCTCCCCCCTTTAATTTACATGTATCCCCAGCCAACATAAGGGCGCACCCTCCTCTCGCCATTCGTCCATCATCCATCAAATATCGCCAACGAGGGGGTGCTGATTTTGTTTCATCGATTCTGCAGTAAATATTTAATGAATTCGGGAATATAGATTTTCCATCAATTTCGCAATGTTCGACAGATTTCGACCAAAATTCAGATTTTTATTTTCTCTTCCCTTTGCATAATGGAATCTCTTGTTTTTAAAACAAATGGGAAATGCGGAAGCAAGTGCAAGGGTATACAACAAGAAACATTCTCAACCAAATTACACAGGTGTTATTTTGGAAATTTTAAAATCGCAGCACTGCATGAGGTTTTCGACCTATTAATGTTTGAACGAAATAACAAAATGTCAAAAACAGTCCAGTTTAAACGTATTTCACCATGCCTAAAAAATTTCAATCTTGTAAATTGGACGCCACAGTTTCGTTCAATTTGCGAGATTCAATTTTTTTTTGTGAATTTGGAAACACATTCACGCATCTGTTTAATAATGTGTTTTTTTCATCAATTATCATTTATGCTTTTTTGTGATGAAAAAGTTTAATACAAATTTAATCGTTTACAGCATTTGGGTTAACAATTTGGAAACATGAAACACTTTGGGACAGCAAGTTTTGCGCATGGTATTTTAGATTACATGCGAAAATGTAATTTTTTAATACGGTATACGGCATAACTTTTAATTTCGGTAATTAGGACTCAACGAAACAGTGAAATTTGAATAAAATTTTGTTCACCTATTAAAATGTAAACCAGTTTTTTTTTTCCGCAAGAGGCGCTGCCCGTCTGAAAAAAAATGGCGACCTTGAGTAGGTAGTTATCGAAGCGGAAAAATGGCGTCTGCGAGTTCGAAAAACCACTTTTTCTGGAGAATCTTGCGAGAGTTCAACGTCATCAGACCTAAAACTTTGATCGCCTAACGAGCATGCAGCTTCAAAGAAATGCAAATTGGCCGCACTCGACTGGTCAGCGAAATGCGAAGGTCAGTGGAAGGAAGGCCGAAATCGGCCATAAAAAACTCCCCGAAAATAATTGCATTTCGCTCGATTGCTGCAGCCTGGTCAGGTAAATTATTCGCGATTGTTCTGCCAGAAATTCGAATTAACAAACGGTGAACAGCGATTTGGTCCACCAAAAGAGCAGGGTCAACTTGTTTACAAACACTTGGTTTGATGCACGAAACCGTCCGTAAAACGTCGAAGTCAATGCAAACATATGGGTCAGCACCCACTGAAGTGACATCATTTATGTGTGCGCTGACCGATATGTTTGCATTGGTTTCGACATGTTACGGACAAATCACGCGTTATATCATGTTACATGTCATCTCCATCAGCGCCCGACCTTAGACAACAACAAAAATCAGTTAAAACACTGACCAATGGTGGGATTGCAAGTGTAAGAATTTCTCAAGAGTTGCAAAGAAATTCGAAATTGGCACTGAACTATTCAACCATCTTTGGAGGTTCAATGCGAAGTAAACTGAGAGAGTAAATTGGTAATACGAGTTTAATTTTAAACACGAACAGAAAGATTGAGGTTACATTTTGGTAGATGTTTGGGAAGTAGAATTTTTACCAATAGTATTAAAAATAGAAGTTTATAAGCGAGTAAAACTGATATGTATAACATACTGTATACATGTACAGTACATATTCATTATATCTTCCGAATGATCTAACCTCGAAGATAGTTGTGCCGCATAGCATAGTCCAAAGAAGTGTATCGTTGTCAGTGTTGTAAAAAGTTCGAAATATACAGCCATCTTAAGAGGTTCAATGAGGAGTAAAACTGCAAGCGTGAATCGCGTTGATGTGAATTAATGTAAACACGAAGAACCTTTTTGGAAGAATTCTGGAATTGAAGATTTCTACAACAAAATATCGGACAACAGTATCTAAACTAAAATGGAATATTGGCCTTGGTCGTCAGATATCGTAAATACCAATTACCGCGCCAAACACCTTGCACGCAATTTACTATAGGCAGAAATTGCTTCCATAAAAATTTATGAAACAGGCATGTTGAACCAAATGGCGTCCTGAGCCGTCCTCCATCGGGCGTCGCCATTTTGCATGCCAACGAAAACGAAAACGTTCCTATATGAAGTTGCTTCAGCATCGGGTCGCTGATTTCGCATTATTGTTCACAGCATACAATGCAAGAAAATAAAAAAAGTCTGAATTCCGACGAATTTCGTGTCGGAAACCCACGCTTCGACAACGCTCTGGACGCTGCATGCAGCTTCCAATGGCATCGGAGTGAATCATGGGCTCATTTCATGAATCTCATCTACCCAAAAAATAATTTCCGTTCATTAAGTATATAACGAGCGAACCTAATTCGTTCGTAATTAGATTCCCTCATTAGGCGTCTCTCTTCGTGCTCCGTATTGAGAAGTTTTTTTGGTTTCCGCGAAATCCTAACTCGCTAATCCAGGCAAGTTTCGTCGCGCCATCTCGATTATCGAACGTATAGTGAAAGGATAAGAGGTTGAGATACGAGATACAGTAAAAAAAAGGGTACACATGCTTAAAAACAAGTGCAACTAATGCACCCGTCTACCGCAAATGGATGCGTACTTTAAACTCGGCTGCAGGATTTCATATCCAAGCTCGAATTACCGCCATCAACACGATTGCGACAACTAATATCATCAAACAGAAGTTGCAACTGTCGTTGTCGAAGCGGTCAAGGATTGGGTTAAATCACTTCTCGAATGCGCAATCAGTTCGTCTTCTTACATGTTGCTGGTGGTGTCAAATTTCTACATAAACTCATCACCAACTTATGGCCATTGCTTTAATTAATCAGCTTGGTCTAAATAACTTCCAAATGTATACGTAATTGCGGATGTCTTTGCCCACGAGTTCAGAACGGCTCATATAAAAGAGAATGAATACGTTTATGCGAGTTGTTTTCTATGTAGAACATTAGTAAAAGTTGGGGTTTGCTAAGGGATCATCCATAAAGTATAGTCCTGTATTTTTCCAGGTGCGACATTTAATAATCCGTCCTTCCGCCGTATAAACTCACGCGCTGCAGTCGTTTTTTTGGAAATGGGAACATGAAAGATGCCGACATGGAGTGACCATACTGGTATTACGTATACTGTCACGCCACGTTCTAAGAGTTCCACACATGGAAATATCTTTAAAGTATTTAACATGTCATGTTTGAGGAATTGCGTTAGCTTTCATATAATACCGGACCTCAGACGGCAGCTTTGCGAATCGTAAATTGGCAGCCATGAAGTCACACGTGTGCAAAATCGACACGCTAATGGGTTTACATGTAACGATAATCACTCGATTTAAAATCGCTGAGTTTAAACCATTGAATGTAATATATTTGCACACGAGACTTCTACCACTGCCAAAGTAAACTATTCGATTCGTATTATGAATTTTCTATAGTTTGTCTCGTAAGCTTCTGTCTGAGTTCAGCTATTTAAAGCTATATACACTACACGTCCAGTTGCAAGACTATAGCCTATTCGTTTTCAAGTGCAAAAGTTTCTACATGTAGAGGGTATGTTATAGCGTATAGCGGAAACGCAAAACCAGCCTCGAAGAGAGCATGGTGAATCACTCAATGTCAACCAGGTTCATCTACACTTCCACAGTTCAAGTAACGTAAAACCTAGCCTCGAAACAGGAAACGCTTGTATTTCGTACACCTTTCTCAAGCGAGTAAACCCTTTCCTCCCGTCTTATTACTCTACGAAAATCGCATAGTACAGGCGTGCATGCATGGTTAGGATTGACAACGCAGGGATGCCAAAAAAAAAAAAAAAAAAAAACGAAAAAGTTGCTCAAGAGGAAAACAAAAGTTTGGCGAGAGCGTAACCCTAAAAAGTACGCGATACGAACATCAGACAAGTCACGAACTGACAAAAAAAAGCCATACTTTAACATTTCCCGAATTTACCCATTGAACCCTTTTTGAAGAAAATCACCCGTGACAGTATCTTTCAGCGCAAATTCTCACGTACAGAAAAACAAGAAAACCTATTCTCAAACCTGTCCAGAATTGACCCCCTTCAAAACGCACGTACCGCACGAAAATTCGCCGTTTGCGTGTCCGTTTCGAGATTGTTTTCAACAGCCAGCCCACTTAATTCGTTCGTTGCAACATGATGCGTTCAGAAAGTCAATACACGCAATGGGAAGAACTTGGGGACATATTTTCGGTTTTTAAGAGTCTAAGACTCTAAGGCATACTTTCAACAAAAGTTTTCATACAGTGAACGAAATTTCGAATTTAAAAAAAAATTACATGCGTCTATTTTATAAAAATTAAAAAATTGACCGTTTACCCGATGATGCATAATCATGCATCCCTAGACGCGTCTTCTTTGAATTACAGGCATGTTTTTATTTAAAATTAATACGTGGGAAATTTATGAATGCGAAATTCACATTACCTTCGTTACCTGCATGCAGTATATGAGCAAAAAATGTAATGTTCAAAAAATTCCCACTGACAACGGATGACCGACGAAGGATTCCAAAAACGATTTATTTTAGTACGATTCATCAACCTTCCGCAATTTATGTTTATGAAAGTTTAAATTCCCCAGATTATTTTTTGCAAAAATAAATTAACTTAGAAGAAAAAAAAGGGAGACCTCGAGCGGTCAGTCAATTTAACTTTACTTTTTTAAAAATAAACTGGAGAACTTAAACTTACATAAAACATAATTAGAATGGTTATGACAAACTCCTCTATGAGGAAGAAAATAAATCTAAACTTATCCTAACTAGGTATTAAGTTATACCTGCATGCAGGAAGGAGCTGACAATGCAGTTTTCAACGACCGACACAGCAAATTAAAACGTTTTCAAGGCTACAAATTATCATTCGTGGCACAAAAAAATGGAGCAAATAAATGGGTGTTTATCCATTTAATGAACAAATTCTAAATTTTCTCTCGTCAGTGATGTTCTCTCACGGAAGAAAACTCCGCAACATTCAAACGTTTTACTGCCGTATAAGAGCTTCGTTCAAAAACGTGTTTTTGGCACCTTTTTCCAAATTACCATTTTAGACACACAAGAAAAACGTATTATTTTGTGACACGTTGGGAATGTTCCCTTTCAAGGGTGTATTAGCACGTCATACGTGTCTTTAACGTGTATACGTCACGCAAACCCGTGTTTTCAACATGTTCACACACCTTTCGACTATTTTCTTTCTGCGATGGTACAATTTCAAGTTCGTTACCCGCTAGTTAGTAGTTTAAACGTATCAAATAACGTGTTCACGTTTACATTACGTGCACGTTAAAATACAGAACTATGCACATGTATACACATAACAAAATTTCAACGTGTAAACAACAAGATATATAAGACGCTTGTTTGCTTACTTTTATCCGAATACCTAAATAACATGAACTAATCAGCACCGCGACACGACATGTTTACGAGAAAAAATCACGTAAGAAAAACCAGTCGGTCAAACGAGGACTGTGTGCGTGTGACGAAACCAAAACCGAATGAAGCGAGTTCATAAATCAAAATCTGCGCTCGTTTCTGCGGCCAACTGGGTTATGCATGCACGCAGAATTTCGGCATCGTTTGAAAGATTAATCAGGAATGCCAAATAAGGCATCAGTCCTCAATTTGGGTATTGACCTCACGCGTTGTACGTTACATCCTGTCCATTGTGCGCGATCCAACCGCAGCGGTGCATCGATCCGAAAGTCGAGAATGGCTTCGAAAACACACCTGTCTATCTCGAACAGAGCTACGAACACAGCCAAATACCTGGAATTGTGCGAAAATTGGTAGAAAACGATAAACCTCAGCTGACCTTATATTGCTTCGAACAATCAAAATCCTTGAGTTCCAGAGTCTCCCATCCTCTACGTACAGTATATATTCAAAAAATTCCAAACACGACTGGCCCATAGCATTTCGGATAAAGAAGAGACAACCTGTGCCTACATAGGCTATGTAATGTTCAATTCATGTACATGTACTAACAAACCGTTATAAGTTGCTGCCGCGATTTTACTCCATGGATCCAAAATTCTGCTAACTTCCTCATTTATTTTTGAGAAAAAAACATGCAAAGTGTATTCAATGTGTCATGCATGACTTCTTAAAAGAAACAATGAATTTTTTTTAGAAAAATAAAGAACCATGCATGCACCGTATGAAAACTTACGGATCCTAAACGGACAAAAATTAACCGATCATTTCATGCATACACGCAAAAACATAAAAATAAGCTGATTGGGATACACGGTACATGCATGCATATTTTACAATTAAGTGAAATTTTAACCGTGAACTCTGTTAAAATACACAATTTGCGTATCGAGCAACAGTTGGACAAGCCACGACACACACGCCTACATGTAGTTCCACCCTCAGTTGGAAAGTTTAAACATTCAAATTTTGAAATTCAAAACGATCGAACGCCGGTGACACGTAAAAGTGTCCATGTTTCGAACGCTACACGCCAATTCCGTTCAAAACGAAAACTGTACATAACGAATCGTATCAAACCGAACGTCAACATTTCAAGTTTCAACACCTGGACAACTTTGGCAACCTGCAAGCCCCAAACTTCCAGATAAATTTCCTAGCGTTCAGCGGGGCTAAATTACGGTTGGCTTCACAGGTGTGCAACTCCTACCAACCTTCGCATTTTAAGTGCGTAAAAATCTCCAAAATTTCACAAACAAAAAACAGTAAAAAATATTTTGTTATGGACATAACACTCCATGAATTAGCCCAAACGTTTGAAATTTTCATAAACGTTCGAACGCCCCCTCACGGGCATACCTGACGTTGGAAAAATAGAACGTTGAAACGAAAAGTCGGAATTTTATGAATTTCAGAGACTAACTTCCAATAAACGATTAAAAAATTGCACTTACGGACTGCAACTTCTTTGGCATTGAGGTTGGAGACGACGGCATCGACGTTGGCGAGTTTATTTTTCAAAACTTCCGTCCGCGAATGGATAACTTTCACCTGCGAGGTAAGATCTTGAAAGATCTCGTCGGCGAAGAGCACCAAGCAGGCCAACTGCTTGAGCGCCTCGACCAACGTGCCGTTGGTGACCGCTTCCAACTCATCGTTTTTCACCGAATTATCCAAAGGCTTGCGACTCAAACATTTCGGTTCCACGCTACGTTTTACGAAAGGCATGATTGCGTCGCGGAAAGACGAAAATCCCCGGCACAAGTTGCCATGGCGTCCTACTCGCACGCACGACTCGCGCCACTATGAGCAGAGCGCGGGATCCGCCACCGAAGCAGCGCCACCATCGCCGACGCCAGCGCCTCCCAGCGGGCAGGTGAGGCGCCCATCTTGAAAGCCGGCTTCAACTTTTGAAGTTACGATTTTGCGAGATAGAATTTGAACTGAATTACCATAGTATTAATGATAATCATAACGATTGTAACTGAAAAATGATGCGAGCCTGATTTCGAATTGATGTTCGGATAGTTTGTTTTACACTATTTTTGTTTCTGCCTTTTTGCTTTGAACAAGAGCGCCATTACATTACCCGCTGAGTGTACTTCCTCGTTTATGAGCTGCCCCCGTTGGTCGTGAAGCTGCAGCGCTGCCGCCATCAATTTTCCAGAATAGAAAAAAGAACGCCAAGTTCACCAACCGTCAAAAACAAATATTGAAAGGAAAGCTAGTGTAAATAGGTTTCCTTCACATATCATTTGTAGAAATGAACTTTAGGGTATGTATTTTTTTTAAATCGTACTATTGCAAGTGCTTAATTAACAAGTAAATAAGTTACAAGATTCAGATTTCCAAGGTTTGGGCTTGCTTGTCATGTACAGTATGTGTCAGCTGGACTGTTTAGCCTGAAGGAAATTGATCCTATGAGTCTATGACTATAAAACCAAAATGAATGCACATTTTGGGTTAATGACTCGTTCATTTTGCACACGATAGCAATAATTATCCGAGCAAATGTGGAAATCACTATATGTGTAATTCTATACATGTCCGTGTTTATACACGCACAAAAGTGCTTTATTTTTTAAAAAAAGTTTTTTTTAAATAGCCAGGTGATTCAAAGCGAGAAGAATTTCGCAAGTACTTGGAAAAAGCAGGCATTTTAGATGCTTTAACCAAAGGTATGCAATAATCGGTATTATCCTAACGATTGGCAATTGCGAGCACAGATTTTAACTTGTGACTTAATTTCAGCCTTGGTTAGTCTTTACGAAGAACCGGAAAAACCTCCTGATGCACTAGAGTATCCTTTTAAAAATGTCATGATTGACACTCTAATAACCCAATAATTTTTAAAGACATTATGAGATCTTAGACATGCCTAAACAAATTCTCAAGAGTTAATTTGGAGTGGATTTTTTTAAACATGTTTGGTTTAACAGTTTGCCTTTAAGCAGGTCTTTAACCCCTTACCCAAAATGCTAAAAACCAATGCTTTTATAGTACAGTTCTTACCTAAGGGTACGTTCATAAAGAGCTTTTTTTAAGGCTTTTTTAAGCTTTTTTTTTCAGTGTCGCTTAGGGGTAAGCGTCTGCAATACCACTAAGCGACACTGCTTTAAAGCCA
>JAQGAO010000918.1:0-28221 GCA_034697705.1 Ommatoiulus sabulosus | reverse complement strand
ATTTTAGGAGGTTATAGAAATTACACTGAACTTAAAAAGAAAAGGAAAGTTAAACCAATAATTGTTTTTCTCTGAATCCATATTTTGTTTTTTATGGCTGCAAGATTTCCATTTAAAATTTTCAGCAGACGTATCATTTCTATCAAGTTTTTAGTCAAAACACCACGAACTTCTGCTTCTCTGACTGCATGAAGGAGTGTTGACAAATTAGATCATTTAACATAAGATCTCGCGTAATCAAGTATCCTACGTATTTTTTTGTTTTTAAAATTACAACTTTCGTTTTTTTTTAAGTTTGATGGAATTTTTTTCCCATTAGTACTTCAGTTGCTGAGTAGCCCGGAGGTTTCTATCAACATACATTTTTTTTTTATTCGTGCAATGTACGGGCCAAACCTGCAGCTAAACATTCCCCGTAAATGTCAAGACACGTTTTCTTAAATGATTCACTAAACTGGAATTTAGATGGGAGGAATCGAGAGTGTGGCTGCATGGTGAAGGTGTGAAAGGCATTTGAAGTGATTGAGAAAAGTTAGGCAAGGGCACGCTGTAAGGGTTTATGGCCTACTGTAAATCCATGAAAATGCAAAGGTTGTTAATTAATCCCTAGTCAACTAGGGCCCTCCAGTCGTTATTTTTGCTTTGTTAGAGCGTTGTTATGGTTACTATCCTGGCTCGATTTCTTATTTTATCTCAAGTTCTGTCTTTAGTTTTGTCTTTTCGCTGTGGGATGTCAAAGAAGTTCCATCCCAAAATAAAGGCCTAATGGGAGTATAATATGTTGCGAGGCTTCCCCCGGCATATGGTCGGATCATTATGCTTGTCACATTAAGCATAAACAAAATATATTGAAATGAGTGTGGCTATGCAGCGTGGACACATAGAGCTCGTATCTGCATTGCTTGGCTCTGGCACACCCAGTATTCTGGGGAGAGGCAAAAAAATTTACATTTTTATGAGGCTCATTCGTGCGGTGTAGGATTTCGACGCATGTCATAAACCTTTTTACCTAAACCCACATTTAATGACCCTAACGCGAGGGATTTCCGAGGGATTGCACCGAAAAGGGATCCTTTTGTGACACCTTACCAGGATGACAAAACATCACTGATGCAATTCGAAAATGCACATTGCCAAGTTTGAATTTCTGTAATACCAAGTCTATACATGAAATGCATTTTTTGTTTTTCTGTTTGGAAGTTGATGTATAATCGATGATTAAAATGAGACATGTGCCACTCTTTCCGTTGTTAGCCCTGATCAAAAATGGGAATTTACAGGGTCGACCATGAAGTTTGAATCGATAATGAAATTTAATAATATCCCACTGAATCTTAGTAGGCATGCACACTGACCCTACACATTGACATTTCAATTTTTGGAAGACATAAATTGTAACCTTAGTTTTAGCTCTAAATACGAGCGTATGCATCAACAATTCAGTAAATAAATCATGTCTACAATGTAGCCTATTATAAAAGATTGTATGTACAGTACATGCTATTTTAAAATTTCTTGAATTAAATGTGAGAAAGACAAGGTGCAGATTTAACAAGTTGTTACGCTTGCCAAAACAGTTTATGTGCAGACTGTTGTCAAAGATAAAAAAATTGAAAATGTTGTCTTAATAAGTTTTATTTGGATTTCTTCTTTCTTGTATTTTTTTTTTATTTCCTACGTTGAGACGTCAACATCAAAACTATATCCAGGAATAGTTTTCTTGTTATTTTCATTTCTTCGAGACGTTGTCTCTACAGTAGTACTGTATGCGATTCGCACACGTCTTCCGAAAATGAGGACATTTTGATTTGAAGATCCACCCTAAAGATTTAAAGAAAGCATACATATTGCCACTTAAATTGCCTCCACGGCCATATTGAATCAACAAAGGCAACTCCACAGCTTCTGATAAAAAATGCACGAAGCAATATGATTTCTCGCTAAATTGTTTTATGTCACCTGACGTTTATGCCATTTTAGGGCCATTTTATTACACAGGCTCGTTAAAATCCCCGCTGTCACTAATTTGGTCGTGTGTGAATACGCACAATGTACTGTATTTCACTCCACATTCTCTAACTTACATGCAGCTGCTGTAAAATGAAGCTAAAATTAAGGTTCATATACAGTATATGTACATTTTTTTAATCTGTAAAGTTTCAAGAAAGTCTCAACAAAGAAGTTTGTATAAAAAAGTATGCCTTTCATCTTCCATCAGTTCTGATTTTAATAAAAAAAAAGTGTTTAATAGAGATGAACTGAAACTGGAACACTTAATTGCAAAACCAAATTTCAGCCATGTTGGGGAACCTTTCACGCTGCACGTGTGTGTTAGGAAATCAAGAAAATTTCGGAATGCAGCACATTTCGCTAGATAAATGTTACTTTTTTAAATTAAATTTCTTTTTTACAGTAGATAGATTTATGTCACATCCTTATAGTTTAATGGCAACTTCACGTGCTTATTTCAAACACTTTTTTTTTCAAGCATATAGTAGGCTACTTTGTCTGTATTTACCGAAATAGTCAGCAATTATCGTATTTTTCGGATTAAAAACGCCAAGTTTTCTCCAAAAAAAACTTGTTTCAAAATTTCATTGAATTCCGCATACCCGAGATCTTGCACGAATTATTATTGCTATCAAATGTTGTTAAACCTGTACAGGCCTCAAACTGAATTTAAAATTGTGCCACTTTTTCTTTCAAAAATTGTGGAATTGCCAAAGATATATTGTAAAACATTTTACATGACGAATAAGAAGGTGAAACTTTATTTGCTTTTCATAATGTTGGAAGTGGTTGCGCCTAAAAGATCCAAATCCTACCAACCAATGCAATGTTTGAATTGAATGGTTATTGGAAGTTACCTTTTATTGTCAAGCTATACAATGAAAACGACTTATTCGGAGGTAATGTTTTCTCGTGTATTCTGAATTTTTCACTTACGAAGTTACGCACATCACCTGAAACTCTCCTTCAGCATGGCCTAAATAGCTACCTACGACAGTGAAATGAACAGTGGATCAGTATTCGATGTCCAGCTCTGTGACATCACTTTCATAGAAGGAAGGACACTCGCTAGCCGCGTGACCTTAAAAGTAGTAATTTTCTAAGACTTGTAATCCTCCGCAATATTTTTTTCCATTGACTGGCGCCTTGCGCACGCGCAGTTTGACCACTGAAAAACTGACCCATTGAGCCATTACCTCGAGGCTGGTTTCCTCATGAAATTGAGTGACACGCTGTAATAATGTTTGCTCAATAACTGAATGTAAAGAAGAAGGGGGCCTTATGGACAGGACTTGGCCACACGAACGGTGCATTTATGGAGTAATAAACCAGACCAGAGACATTGTACTGACGCCAGATTACTGTACTGCATAAAAACGATAGTGAAAGTTTAAGCTATTTGGAATGAAGCCTAATGGTTTGTTATGAAATGCCGTAATACACGTTGAATCAATAAAGGAGTAGTGGCGTTTGCAGAGCGCACCGTTTATCTTCTGTACATATTGTACTTGTACCTGTATCGTAGGGTTCATTTTGCTAATGATCTCAGGAGTAGTTGGGCCTAATTACCACTTTTATAAATTAAGTCATTCCTGTACAGTTTTTCATTCATAGGCAAATGCATGGTTCTGCTTTGATTAAACTCTTTGATGCAACTCTGCCTTGATTAAAGATACGCCTTCCGGACATCTCAGTGAGAAGATTATGATGCCTTGGCATCTGCTACATGGCAAGTTACTCAATAGTGAAATGATGCACTACATGTACCTCGAGCCTTGTATTTTTTGGTAACCTAAATATTTGCAGAAAAAAGTTATCAATGTCCTTGCCTGCCACCTGTGCGTTACCGTTTTCTGTCCCGAAGCTTAATATCACTTGATAAAGGTCAAATATAATGATAAGGTGGTTTAAGGAGCAGGGGATGGTAAGGGAGGATGGCCTTGGAGTCTGATGTTGCATTTTGTAACACGGAAACTGTAAGGTTTAACAAAGCAATGCCAATGTGAAAGGTGTAGAAGGATGACAATATTACTTAAGAAGTCGATGTTGTCATCAGTATTCTCACACCTATTGGTTAAATTATAAGTACAGAAGTACATTGTAAAAAGAGGCTGTTTTTTTAATAAGGAAAAACTGTTGCTTGCAAACAATTTGTTTATTGAAAATATTAACTTACTGACAAACTTTAATCTAATATAAATTGTTGTTAAAATATATTATTAAACTGAAGATCAGGGTTTGCTGCAGGTGTTCTAATACCAGTAATTGAATAGACTATTTACTGATTAGACAATCTGCTCTGTGGTCACGTTAACCGCCATTTTGTCGTCCAAACGGTGAAGAGCTTATTCTCACATTAACTGACAGTAGGCCTACATGTAATCAAATTTTAGAAAGTGCGTTAATAGTGAACAAGTTTGCCAGCGACTGGAAACTTGTTCACTATGAACGCACCTTTTTGGAACTAAGTATATGCAAGCGCAGGCGAAAAGCTGTTGGAACTTTTCTGCTTTTGAGGTGAATAAAACTGTTGCTTTCCAAAACTCTAACATTGCAGTCGGGAGGTTTATGGTTTTTTTTTTGTGTCTGAGGACCTTTAATATATACGAATTCCACGCGAGTCTTCCAGTAGCCTACATAACCTGATGATTATATTTCTTGATGTTTTTCTTGAGTGTTGTGTTCCGTAAATTTGTCTAGGATAAACCAGGACTTGAAGCAACGTGCGTTTCTGTGCCTCGCAGCAAGAGCAGCTATTGTGTCGCTCATGTGTACAGGTAGGCTATACTGTACTGTATGTGCGATGTAAATGTTGATCGGCAAACATCGAAACGTTTTACAAATTCGTGGTTGCATGGGTTATGCCGCAAATATCGCTTTGGATATCTGTTCCATGGACCCTAGTGCCTGCAAGCTTCTCGCGGTTGGATGATACAGCTTCTTTACCGGCAACCGTTAATGGTTCCTCAGGGAACCTTGGAGGGAATGGATCGGTCGTCGAGTTCCGCGCTAGGATGTCAATCTTTTCGATCCGTTTGACTCTTAATGGATACCAAAAAAAAAATCACACCGTCTGGTGGTGCGGTTTTCTGCGAAATCGAGGGCGCGGATTCCCTGTAGCAAACGCAACAAGCGGCGATCACTTCGCGGATAATCAATGGGAAACGTGTTTCCGCACCAAGTTGGTTGACCTCGTCTGGAAAAATGCACCAACTTGGCCAGCGATTTTTGTGCAAATCTAGATGCAAATCGATGGCTCTGCGCCCCCCTATTGCATGCAGGTAAGGTGCAATGAATATACGACATGGTTCCTATCTGAAATAATTATGAAATAATATGGGCTAGCTCGCATCTCCGCGTATCAATTATCTGCTCTGGATGACTGCATGCATGCGTTGCAGATTTCCGGAATACAGACTTTGGTTCTGAGCTTCCTTCCTTCCGCCTGTGCATGCGGTTACTTTTTCGCGCTGTTGGATTCGAATCATGGGAGGAATCTTGTTGGAAAGTTTGGGGTAATTAGCAGCGCCCTGGTGCGTGATTTCTGGACGGTTATATAGTTATTTTAATTGCCAAGGGCGAAGCACCAGAGAAGTTTCCTCTTAAAATCATCAAAAATTGCTGCCATGGCGATGGGAAAGCCATGGGCATCATGGGAATGACCTCTTCGGGTAGCACTGCACGTGTATTAGTTGATTTTTAAAACTTTTAATTAACGGAACTGAAGGGAAGATTGAAGAATTTTCATGAAGTTGATCTTATTTCGTTTTACTGCATCTTTATACCTTTGTTCTGCGAATTCGACAAGTATATGACAAGTTGTTTTTAGATCAATCACTTTTCCCGGCTGCATGTGATTTATATTGAATTTCAATTACACAACTGTCTAATTTTATTAATTATTTTTGGGAAAAAATTGAATGGAGGGCAACCTTGACCATTAACATAATCGAGCGAATAGCTCAATTTTTAAGAAATTGTTTTTTTGGGGGGGGGGAGGGGGGGGGGGTAAACTTAATCGTAGGTCCCAAGGTCGTGAATATGCACCAAAAGCATTGAGTTTCACTGAATTTCTTTCCTGTGCATGAATCGGCAATCACAAGGATATCGAAAATAGAAGCTTAGAAATATAACCCATATGCTACTTTTGTTTATTATTCTTGTTTTCTTGTACATGTAAGGTGCATGGATCTCGTTTTTCTTGCTAAATCAATTTCAGAAATCATTTGAAAAGTTGAAATTTTGCATGTAATCTTCTTAATGATGGATTTTACCTGATAGCAACTTATCTTGTTTTTATTAACAAGATTATTAATCATTGACAACCGATTAATAACTCAGTTCTTGAAAACCTGCAGACTTTGCAGCCGTGACATGTTGCTGAAAATATGACCTGCCACTTGGTGAACTTTGTCACTCAATTTAAAGTTGTCGACTAACTGTTGCCTGAATTCTATTGCTGTCACTGACGCCGTACAAATGTTACATTGTTGACAAAGAGCAGTTTACTGCTGAATTGAATGGCTGACTCGCATATGTTTTATTCAAATTTTATACTTCATAATGCAGTGAAGTGTTTGCACGCGCAGTGTTCGTAATATAAATGAGGTTAAGCTATAGGTTAATCCGGCCGTTCTTCAATGAATGTTACAGACACTGTTCTCTCACATATGCCAGGCCACGCACGTTCATTGAACAAAATCCAGAGAGCAGTTTTTAGCACACCATTTATCGATTCCCATCCCTGCAGCTTCGTGGACTATTATTGTAAGGAAAGAATTACTAACGCCATCTGTTGAGTCTCCGGAAACGCCGAGTCATTTTCTCCATACGATGCTGTGACACAGATTCTATGTGGGAAGCCTGTTTTTCCAGAACCATGTAGTTCTCCCAGTGGGAATTTGACGTGTTTTTTTTAGACGATGTTCAGCAAAATCTTTGTATACGTGTAATTGTTTCAGAATAATTTGCCAAATGATTAAGTTTGAACAAAAGCAGGGAAACTCAGGGACGCCATCTTTAATTTTGCTCTGCAGGCTGCAGGCAACTTTTTTTTCTGGAATTCAGACATTGAGCTAAATCTGAAGAGCATCTTCTCAAGAACGAAAACATTTGTCTTGTTATGAAACAGAAATAACCTTGTAGAATACAATGTAAAATTGCACCTGTGCCTGAAATCGTTTCAGTAGGTGAAATGCTCGTTGCCAGTGACGTTGTTATTGCTTGACATCTATTGCAAGATTGGTAAGTGGCCTTATTGTTTGCGCTCAGTGTAGGCAGAAATAAGCATCCTGGATTAAGCAAAACTGATTCTCGGTATGGTCGTTTGCACCAATTTCTGTACATTTTAATCGGTGACTTCAATGAAGTTTCATCAGCCAAAGTGATGAAAATTGCTGTTGAAATTTGACAAGCATCGAACCTCATCACGATCCTCTGTAGATTTTCCTCATTCTCTCATCAGTTACTTGATTCCCACCAGTTGAATTGACACCTTTAATGAAGAAAGCAGAATGCACTGCTCTGTCAACATGTGCATGGTGCTGTTGGTCAGTACTAATTATCATTAAAAGAACTGTGTCCAGTCCCAATTAACGGTTGGGTGTGACCACGAGGAAGGCTTCAGATAGAACTCTATATATGGCATACGGTAACAGTAACGATGGCGACACCATCCGTTAAATAGGTCATTTTCCTCTCCCCTGCACTTAATTTTGATTTCTCTCAAGTCGATTGACCTTCGTGGTAAATTCGTTGACTTCCGGGCATGATAAAAAACGGACGAAATGAAAGTATTATCGAGAGCAATGAATGTGGCTTTCTCACTGTAGGTTAGCTGCGGTTTAACGTTTCAGCAACACTATTCACCATTGTCTAACATATTATGTGACATTGACCAACGACGACATTTTCTAAATTGCCAATTTCATTTAGTAAATATTGGCTGGGATACTATAGTGTCATGGAGGGATGCTGGACAACAGCTATTCAAAATAAATCGTAGGGTGGAATTTTCCTTAAAGAGAACGACTGTACAGCTGTACACTGAACCTAAAATATGACAACTAACAGACACATGTAAATCTCGATTTAATACCGAAATATGCAGTTGCGAATGATTCTCAAACTAACTTCCCCGTATACAACGAATTGCTTTTGCAAACTTTGAAGATTAGGGATGTTACACTGTATTGGATAGTTTTACAATTCCGTGGACCATTTTCAAATAGCTTTCCAGAATGTAATGATGAGATGCAGTAATCAGTCTCAATTTTATTGCAAAATTTATGCTTTGCTGATTCGGACATGTAATGTAGCCTACTGTATATTCGTCCGTCTTAAGTAGTTATTGATGCGCACAATGTATTCGTTAAATTAGCCTGGTATTTTATAATAAATGTCACAACTGAAAAATAATAAACATTGAGTTGACAATGTCGAACCATTTCATGGAATGGAAATTTAGCTATTGTTTAATTAAACTGTAACATTTATTTTTGAACCTTTATAAGAGATGTTCTATACATTCACATTGTAATTTATATGGAAAATTAATTCGTGCTACTCGTAGTACCACTCATCTGATGTTCTGAACTACATAATAGTTTGAATAGCGACGTTACACTGTTCTAAGGATCCCCTGTAAATGGTGAAACTGTTCTAAAACAAGATTGCGTCAACTAGTTCCCACAATGTGCCATACAGCATACTGCTGTCCGGCTCAGAAGCAGAAACAGTGAATGCGAATCAATGCAAGTTCTAAGTGGGATGGCTCAGCATAAAAAACAACAATAATTACAGCAATAATAGTGAAATGCATGTAAATTGAAAGCTGCAACGTGCTGGCATTTCGGTCTGGGTCTGTCAATTTTCTTATCGCTGCACTGGCGTGTGGGTTGCCACAAGGATGTTATTGCAGACGAGTTCTATTTCAGCTAGCTAGCTAACCGAGCGTAGGTTTTGTCCTTTTACTTTCTTATTTTTTTTTTCACAAATGACAATTAATATTCCGGATTTTATACTTGATAACACTTCGCTTGACCGATTTCAGACGTACTACTATAACTGTTCCGGCATGACTGCGATGGCATCAGTGGGCAGGATGGCTGAATAGGAACGAAGACTACGTTCTGTCAAGTTGTCAGATGTTCGTCTTTGTGGTTTCTACAATATGCACATTTCCTGCCCAAGCAACCAGTAGCCGCAGTCATCTGTCCAATCTGATGACCCGTGTTTGTTGTGGCATCAGCAGCATTGCGACCAAGCTGTTATTGTTGAATGAAGCCATGGCTGGTGTCTGAATGTGTGTCAACCGAGGACACGTTGCATACGCCACACATCGATCTGGATGGATGTCGCCTTATGGCCTTTCACTCGAAGCTGAATTTGGAGTTCTGACAGAAGACGGTAAACGTAATTTAGATGGCAGTGCTGTATGGTATACGGTGCCTAACTCTACAGGATCAATTGTGGCGTTCTCTTGCGTCTGAATCCTCGTTTAGGTTTTTCTTACAGGCATTAATGTCTTTGTTCTCTCCAACACGAAAGATTGCATCTTTAGATAATAAATCATGTTGGGGCTCAGTGGTTTTTCTTCCGCATAAAAAAGGCACGGATGGTTACCTTGCAATGTGTAGACTATTATCTTTCAATACGGGTATTTCGGGTATTTTCTTTCTGAAAACGTGATATGCCCGCCATATATTTATAGAATGACAGCTGAGTGTCAAATACAATCGTTTTCTATAAATAATGGATGGTTATATCGACTTGTAATGGTCTCCGGCTTGATGTGCGCCATGGTTTTTTGCGTTGCACAAGCTCGGTGCCGTTCGGATATTCTGACATACCACTCAGCTGAAAGGTTTTACATGTATTGGGTGAGATTCAGCGCCATCTGTTGGCTAGGACACGGGTACATGTGTTTCCAGCCAGAAATTGAGCTGACTTGCTACAGTACCTGTGTGAAGATGGCTGGGAAATGGAACAGCTTTTAGATAATTGTCATGGACCATTGTCCAATGGCAATCCATTGAAGTTACGAAACTTTTGTGGAATCGTTGAAGGAATTTGATGCAGCAAACAGAATGAGGAATAGCTCAGTGCTGCTATCCACTAGTGACTGCATGTATTGTAGTTATTATTGTATTTATAGAATTGTACCTATCCTATTGTATTTCCAATGCTGTAGTTTGATTTAGTCCATGCTCAGTTTCGTGTAAGAGATATTCGGAGAGAAGCACAGTTGTTTGATTAGTCCAGTTGAGCACCCTTCATCTAGAAGGAATTAAAAACAAATACATGTACCCTAAATAGTAACTGGTTCTAACTAATGTTCTTTTCCCTTTAATAAATTAAAATGTTGAGGCAAAAGTAATGTTTTATTATTGGGCCAGTTAGTTAAACGAACATTCAATAGTATTTATTTAACCCAAATCTAAATCTGTTTCAGTTGTTCTTGCAACTGATTATCTGTCCAGGCAATTTATTTTTGATGCCACGTGTCCAGTTTGGAAAACGCAGCCGATCAAGAATTTGGTACAGATCAGTGTGCGATGCAACGAGCAAACGAAGTCCTGATTTTGCAGAAAAGCAAGCTCTCTATAATATTGTAAAAACGATCCTAAGTTACTAATTATGAACCAAATAAATGTTGTTTTCCGGGTGTGAAACTGAGTGCATCTTTAAACTCAGGATATGACTACATCGTTGTACGTGAAATATAGCATACATATACTCGAAAGACAAACCAAAACCTCGTTAGTGTAAACTTGTCTTAACTTTAGTTTAGCGTGGGTTTTCCTTACATCATTAGCATTAATTTTCAACTTTGTCAGCAATTCTTGGCAGTGTAATTAAAACGTGGCCTAGCTTGTAATTTTTCAAAAACACGATAATTACAAGTAAAACATACTCCGTAAATGAGTACGTGCACGTATTTTGAGGTTACAGGTGGGTGGTCATTTTGTCACTGATCAGTTTCACTGGCGTTTACATCCAGGTGCAAAACGAAATTGCTGCGCCCATTTGAGGGTATAATTATGGTTTCTAGTGCTGCACTGGTTGCACAGTACGTGTGAAATATGCTCGAAAAATCGTGGTACAACGTCCCCATTGTCGATAGTGCAATATCTTTTTGGCAACACCATCTTGACAGTTGAGCATCATTACTGTGACCCAAGCAACGATAACCTCTCGGAGCCCGGAACGCGAGCCCATTGGTTGGTTTTAACGAAGGGGTGTTTCCAATAGTACGCGACTTTGATTTCCTCTGATGAGGTTAGCGCTTCCCAAATGGCTTCCTGTATGGTGTCCCCTCTGCCCGCCTGGTGAAAGAAGGCATTGTGGAAGTTTCGGGAAGAGGGAAGGGCAACCCGAAGATGATGGAGGTGCCACAGGAAGTGACCCCGCTGGGACACGCGCCAACGTATTGTCTGCGATGGTCCATGACCGACGAAATTACAACTGCTTCTTTGATGGCTCACTTTTAGCCTCATTTCCCTCCAAACAAAGACCCGTTATCCCTGAAAAAGTTGGTAATGACATGGATTAGACGCTTTCTGCTTATGCACTGCTCTGCAAACAAATTCTTGTTCTGGTGGCCCGTGGCGGGACGAGCATAAACTACGTCTAACGTTTTCAGAGTTGGTCAATGGTGAGAGTTGGCATCGCAATACCTTCAGAACTGTACTTTTGTTGGACGACCCCAGGGATTGTATACTTTGTAGGGTGTTATCCTGCATGCTAACTGCTTGTCATCTATCCAATGTAGGTTTCTCACCAAATATCACGTGATTTTTTTCATCAAATCATCGACTAAATACGTTCTTCCAAGTAATTTCCGTCTAAATATTGAATTAAGTCACGGGATATTCCCGAATTTGCATCTGTAGGCTTCATTTCATTGTGTAAAATGTTCATTCGGACTATGCCAGAAAAAAATCTCTTGTTTACTTGGTTTACTCTTCGTTATCAATTCGGTTTTTGTGTTATGTTTGCTTTGTTCACCCTGATTGAGCCCTACTATAGTAGGCAAATTGGTTTATCAATAACTTCGGATGGAAACCCCCTGAAGAGAATTCTTTCGAGTTACATAATCTAAACCACTGGAGGAAAAGCGGTTCTTAACAATGAATCCGTTATAGACAGAGATACTGTATGACAAACATTCTGATCCTGTCAGAAACATTTCGTTTCTCATAGTTTTCGTCAGAGGAGGAAAATGAAGGCCGGTGACGTCATGTTGCTGGTGTCTTTGCAATGGTGCATAACTCCTTCAATTAGGCATAATTACCATCAAAACTGGTCTTGGCCAATTAAGTCCCTCAGTTGGCTGAAAGTATACAAGAACGTGCTCAGAAAGAGTAAATTTCCTAAAACTATGACAATTACGCGGCCTGTTATTGTATCCTGAACATGGTCATTAGGCCCACTGTGTTTACAAATGCTTGCTTTAGTGCTTTTAAGTGATGAGGGTTCTGCGTGCGTCTTCCAGAGACCGTCGCCGTGTTTAATGCCCACATAACTAACATCCCGTTTGGATTGTTCTGGCTTCCTCTTGCAGTTGGTGACTGCGTGCCATCCAGTCCTTGCGGGCTCCTTTGGGGAAGCAGATTATAAATATGAACGCTTGACTAATGACGAAGATCGTGCCTGCATGCAACGAAAGATAAAACTTTTCAGTTTCTTGCTGGCTTCCCTGGAGAAATTTCCTGTCGAAAGTAATAATTTGTCGTTATGGTTAATCTTTGCGTTGACGGCCTTGCATGCAACTGCACGAAACAGAAGTTTCAGAAAGTAGTCTAATGGGTAAAAGAACGTTGACTGCATGTTTGCACTTGGAAATGTCCTGTTTTCAGATAATGTCCGCAACTGCCAATTCCGCAGAATATTAGATTTTGCGATGGGTCAGTTGGAAATAACGCTAGCTGTTCATTGCATTTTGCAACAAATGAACAGTTCAAAATAATGTTGACCGCTGTGCGTTCTCGTTGAAGGGTATTAACGTGACAGCAATGATACAATACATTGTATGTAATAAGGCTGATGTCAGGGTTCATTACGTTATCAACACCCGCGGGGTTTGAGCTTGACCATTCATTAGTTATTTATAATCGCAGTAATGTGCGAGCCGGTTGGTGATCGCAGCGCCTCCACTCGAGGTGGAGGAATACCTTTTGGTGGCTTCTTCAACACAAAGAATACATCGTAGAAGTGCTCAAAGTCAACCGCACGGTTAAATTGCCAATTAAACCAACTGAAATTGAATTCTACACAAATGGTAGAAATGTATATCCAGCAAGCAATGGCGCTCCGGTCGTTGGTAACCTCAGAAAATCATAAACCGCTCTCTTCAAATTAAAACGAGATCTCGGATTTTGTGGGCTGTATAAAATTTTATGGTTCGGATAGCGACGTTTGGACCATAGTTTTTCAGCTATACGATCTATAAATCTGACAAGTGACTTCAAGAGGATTCGTATACATTTAAAACCAAGCCAAGGGATCATTCTTATCTTATTTAATGTTGCAATCAACTGCGCCATCTGCCGACATTTTGCAGAATTAAGCGGACATTTTTGGGGTTTCAAGAATTGTAAGATCTTACGTAGGATGCGGTTGGATTTTGTGACAAGGCAAGGGTCAAAAATTGAAAAAAATATGAGTTTGACTTAGAATGGGGATGTGCGGTGTTCCTCACATCAGTCACACTTTCAATAAGTACATGTACATGTACGTCTATGTGTTATGTAATGTACTTAAATGACAACCCCATTTTATTTTGTTGTTATTTGGAAAATCTCAAATTTCAATTGAAATTGTGGCTAATTGTGCCAAATCTTTACAAATGCATCGAATTTGTAATCAACTGCGTCATCCGATGGTATTTTTCAGATTTAGTGGGACATTTTTGGGGTCTAAAGATCTGTGGAAATGCAGTTGGATTTTGTGATGATGGAAGGGTTCAAAATTAATGCCAAAATATGATTTTGACCTCTTATGGATATACAGATGTGCGCGCGCGGTCTTTCTGACGTCAGTCACTCTTTCAATAAGTATAATGTAAGTCAGTGTGATACGTTAGTGAATAACAACCCCATTTTATTTTGTTATTTGGAAAATCTCAAATTTCCATTGAGATTATGGCTAATGCCATATCTTTACAAATGCATCGAGTTACTCTATTTCCCAAAAAGAAAGCCTATCTTCAATACACATCATAAGAAGCATTACAAAATGATCGTTGCCAACAACGAGGAAACGTAAGAAAGATGTTCCACCGATCAAATATATGATCTTATATCGAAGATCAATCCTCTTACGGATCACATTTGGAAGCCATTAACTGTGGTGTAGACTGACTCGACAGTAAACGGTTGAGCTTAATGTCTAGAGCTTTCTTGTCGGACTATTGTTCTGCTGCAGTACCCAGAAGCAGTCAAGATTTCAAATTCAAATAATGGCCGATATCGCAAATTCAACGATCTCTTCTTGGGGGGAAATGTAATTTACGAATAATATTGCCTAACCATAATATTCCATAAACTAAAAACGTCAAGGAAAATTCATTTCTATTCTCACTTTATTCCATGTTCAACCATGCTCGCGGATTAAAATCTGGAAGCCCATGCTCGCATTACTGTCAGAGACATTTTTTTTATTCTTCCAAAGAAGTGGAAATTATTACGTGATAAGTGCGTACTCTATTAAGAAATGCCTAGACGATAATGTCGTAGCATTTTCTCTAGCTTTTGAAAATGCCACGCGAGTGGGGTTTTTAGCAGGCGTTGCTGCTAATGCTAAGTAATGGGTCTATTCCCTGAATATCAAATGTGTGCCGCTGCATATAGAAAGCGAATTTAATTATTTTTGGCTTAGGCTCCTCGGTTTTCTTTCATACGCAAAAATATGAACGTCATCGCCATTGTTGGAATCTTCATATAAAAGAATTTTTTTTTTTATCGGAGCACGTCTTGTAAATGTCAGCAATTCTCCGGCGTGCTTTAAAAAAGCGTGTCGAGAAATAATTTCCTGTGGAATTTGGTCGATAGGCGAGGTGTTTATTGAAAAAAATGGAAAATGATGTATGTAAAGTAATTAATCGTAAATTATCCACTTTATTGTTGATAAATTGTATTAAAAGAGGCATTCGATGTAACGTCAAAATGCTCATCCGTTAGCATATTGACCTTTTGCAGAGTTGCGCATATGGGAATCGCGTTCATGGCGTGGAGATCACGTGATCTTTTCGTCGAATCAACAACTAATCAAACGTGCTTCGAAAGCTGCCTCCGGGTAATTTTCGTCAATGAAATAAATGAAATGTGTCACGTGATATGAGCCTGCTGATGAAATCTGCATGCGTAAGGTCTATTGCACGTGATGCTAACTTAGCAAACTTTGTATCTTAAGTCAATTTTTGGTAATGTTGGGAAAATTGGTTTTTTGCAAGAAAACGATGAACAAAGTTGTTGAGGTACAATCGTGCAATCGAGCTCATTTTAATCTAATAAAATGACCGTAAACCTCATAATATCGTGGTTAAATAGCCATGGAAATTAAAGGAAAAATTTGAAAATCTGCAAGCATCTTCAAACCAAACTATGGTTTGAAATCTTATTTGATTACAATGGACTCGCGTTTTTGTCAATCTCCAATTTACAAACTATGCGTTTTTTTATGAACTTTGGTCCCGAGAAGTACCCCATACAAATAAAGCTATAATTTTCGCTCCGACTTATACGAACAAAAATTATGCAATTTCTCGTTTTTACGAAATCCTCGTGTATTTTGATATTGACAATTTGTGTTGTAGTTTTTTAACTCATCAACATCATCAACCATTTAGTCACAACACCCGTCACCCAACATCCAACTTCACCATCTCCCTCCAACCATCTTTGTCCTGGGCCAAATGGTATAGTCTCTGTAGACCCACCCCATGGGGAAGTTACGTCCTCTATCCATAGTTCGTTAACTACTGTACAGTTTAATGTAGGCTATCTGGTGCTTGAATGCGGTTTGTACACGTTAGCTCAACACATTTTTCTAATCTTTTTCAATGTGTCTCTGGTTTACATGTATTTAGTAATTTCGTTTTACAGTCTTTAACTCGAAAATTGAAGAAGTCCATGACGTCTGACATGTGGAGGCAAATGCGTCAGTTCTAAGAAAATAGCAGGCAAAGTAAATTGAAACTGGTTTATACAGTAGATCTCAATTCTTCAACCAAATCCATGCAATGTGCTCTCATAGATTGAATTAAGATGCGAAAGTTTGTTAAGCGTGCATTTGACGTCACGTGTTTATTCCCTGAATTCGAAAGTTGACGCACCATGTCCAAAAAAGGATTGTTGAGTTTTTACGACTTTCAAATCTAAACTAAGCAATTTGCATGTTTTGTGGAACAGGAAATTTGCATGGAATGAATTTATCTGAATAATAAGTAAAAAAGGTGCAATGGTCGACGGATTTCCTCGAAAACACTCAATTTAAGGGTCAGACAAATTTCACTGAAACCAAATTATCGTAATAGTATATTATATACTTAAGTTCTATGAGGTGGGAACTATGAGCCATAATAGCTTCCGATTTAAGTAATCAGAGTCTGGTGCAACCTGGTATTTTTAGTTTTATCGTCTAATTTTCCGGTTGGATTTGCAGAACGTTCGGTTATTTGGGAAACTCTTAAATTTCAACTTGCATTTTTCCCATTTTTTTTTTGTTGGATGTAAATGCTCGATTGGTGCGCAGGTTGGAAGCTTTGCAAGAAAAAAGCATTTGATCGGAAAGGTCATTAGACTTGTTATTAAAAGTGGAAATTGACGTTGAACGTATCACGTTGCGACTCGTTTTCTTGAGCAGTAGGCCTATACTTTGGTGGACATCGACTTTCCTTTTTTTATTGTTTAATGTCTTCGATGACTACATGTCTTGAATTTCAAATCGAGCATGGCGCCCACTGCCTCTGACGTGCGCCGAAGATATCGGCATGGTCAGGTTTTTTTGTGCAAATGGCTATCTTTGATACGATTTTAGTGTCCAGTCGATGGACTCGTCTGTCTGCGAAACGCAGTTTACATGCCTCCTTGCGTGCTGCTACACCAGAAGCGCCATTCTGTGCGGGTCAAGGCTTAATTGTTTCTGATGTCAAGGAAACGTGTAATTGCGAGATGATGGATACCTGACAAAACTCTTCCAAATGACAATGCCACTTAACATTTTCTCCAAGCATGTTTTACGCTTGCACAATAGACGTCTGTTATCCGATTATATACAATGTACATGTACGCGTTTTTACGCACCTCCCGTTGAAGAAAACAACGTTTTTACGAACTATTGCTCTGGTCCCTAAAAGTACCCCATTGCTAAAATGTTAATTTTCACTCCGAGTTATGAACTAAAATCAGTAAAATGACATTCCATGGTCCAGGGTTCACCCAGACCTGGAAAACCGGGAACAGTCAGGGAACTTGAAAATGTCTGGAAAAGCCAGGGAAGAATAACTTATTTTGAAAAAGTCAGGGAAATTCAAAGTATTAATGTTGTCACAATCGTAATGGATGCTTTTATTTGGTTAATTCATGGTCCATTTGAAAACTTTTCATAAATTTTACAGTGCAAATTTTCAACATTTTCCAGCACAAATTTGCAAACTTTTCAACTGTTTTACGATTACATATTAGTAAAATTATCAACAGTTTCCGAGGAGAAATTTACAAAATTCTCAACCTTTTAGGAGTACAAATTTTCTACACACATTTTCCGAATACAAATTTTCAAAATTTTGTCATGCAAATTGTCCTTAGTCAATTTTGAAAAATTCTGATTAATATTGGCATACATGTACATGTAACAGTATGTCAAATTTGACATTGTCATTGGTCAGGGCAATTTGTTCAAAAACATGGAAAAGTCAGGGGAGTTAAAAAGGATATTTCTGGGGGAACACTGTCATATAGTGTGTATTCTTTTCACTATTTTCCTTCCGGGAACGGGGAATTTCTCCAAATTGATTGGAATTTGGACTTTCCAAGTTGGTAATTAAGAGGCCGAATGAGTCGACTGTATTTACATTCTGAAAATTTATTTTGAAAGGGAAGAGTTGTTAATCACGCGTGCCAATTTTTTTTAGGTTTTTCTTGTGGCTTTTAAGAATGTTGCTTTGTCAGAGATGTTGTTGACAATCCCAACCCCCATCCATCAAATTTAATTCCCAAATGCTACAGTTTATAATGAAAATGTGAATAAGATGGAGTAATTCAGTAATGAAACAGATAATTTTTCTAAATGTATACCACCGTGAGGGATAATTGAATCCCTAACTGCTCCAGTTTATAATGAAAATATAATTGAAATTAGATTATAAAAGTTATAAACTACAAGCTTTTTTTTAAAGAAACTTGCATGTATTGTACATTTAGTTTTCAGTCGTTTTCTAAGTTCATTCAATATTTTTGATAACTATTATGGGGATGTTTGTAATTGAATCCCTGCGGCTGCTGTAATTTATAATGAAAATGTGAATGAACTAGAATGATAATACCCCGTAGTAAAGCTTAATTGAAAATGATGACATTTATAAAAAAGAAACTTGAACTTAATTTTTTCAAAAGTAAACTGTCGTTTCTTCGTTCGTTCATTCAATCAATCCCTGTAACTGCAACATTGCACTACACATTTATAATGAAATTATGATAGCAATTTACCGAATTGCTGCAAAGTAATTAATCGAAAGAAACCAGGCTTTAGAAATGGCATCGTCCCCTGTGTATTGATTACTGAGTACCTCCAGACCTGGAAAACCTTGAAAAGTCAGGGAATAATTACTTATTTGGAAAAAGTCGGGGAAATTCAACGTAGTCATGTTGTCCAAAATTAATGCTTCTACGACGTGGTTAGCTCAGGGCTCATTTGCAAACATTTTAAAAAAATTTCAGTTCAAATTATAAAAATTTGCAACAGTTTTTGAGGACAAAGTTGCAAAATTGTCCCCGTTTCCCGAGTACAAATATTCAACATTTTCCGAGTACAAATTTGCGAAACTTTTTACATTTTCTTTAAATTTAATTTTTCTGTGTTAATTTTTAAAAATTTTCAAGATTGTCATTAGTAAATTTTTCAAAATATTGTCCTGCGACGATTTTGCAAAATCATGAATAACATTGGCATATGTCAATTTTTTGACATTGTCATTGGTCAGGTAAATTTTTTTTTAAACTTGGAAAAGTCAGGGAAGGTAAAAATAAAATGTCTGGGGTATCTCTTGATTACTCTTTTTAAAATGCCCATGATGTGGCATTTTGAGTAGGCCTACTGCATAGGCAGTGAATTAACCTGTCTGAACAACCACATAGAAAATTGGTGCTGTTTTAGCTATGTCCACTCGTGCCCATGTTTTTCGTTTGAATGCGTTGAGAGAGCATTAAAACTAGCTTGATGTCATGCGGTATATGGCCTTGCAGAGCACTGAACAATTAGACACATTATGCTGGAACAAGGTTATGCAATAATGGGGTTTTTTGATATCTGCACCGCCGTTGAAATGAAAACTACGGATCTAATTTAATTAAATTAGACCTGGAATGTTTATTGGCCCGGAGTCAGAAGTTGCGGAGGAATGCGCAATTAGACACTTATGGAGCCGCTGCATGATGTTTCGTTAAATTTCATTGATAATTATGTTTAACAGAACTTGGTGCATTGCCGTTTGTGATGCTGGGTGCGCACATGCGCGTGACAACCTGATATTGAATGTAATGCTGCAATAACACGCATGTGTGCAGGGTGCTTCAGAATTCGACAATCCTCGTTGACATCATTCACTTGATGTCGTCAACCAGCTAGGTTTACAAATATTTGATAGTTCGTCTGGTCGTGCATATTTAGTAGTTTAATATCGGGAACCAGGTCAACTGATGGGTGTGATTGTTGCCTGCCATATGGGTTTGAACTGAACACGAGCTTACTTTTTGGAACAGAACGTAGGCTGTACATGTACAGTTGACATGGTCTCATTAAATGTTAACTTTGTGTGTTGGGGAATACTGTTGCTGAACGAATATTTAGTGATGAAATGTCATGAAATATGATAAAGACTGATATCGTACAAATTCAACACAGCGCTGTTTGAAGTATACTGTACGTATAGCATATGGTGCCACTCTGTGGATGACTGCTGTTGGAAGCCGCTTTTGACGCCTTGGCCACAGATGGCGTTGTAGTCTTAAGGCTGCCTTCAACGTCATCTGTGAATGTTTGCTGCAAAAGCAACATGCATACTGCAGTAAAGAACGGTTTTAGGATAGCACAACCTTTGTGATGTACATGTAATTGATGTTGGTGATGGAAACATGGCGGAAGCACCGAAATCATGCAAATGTACTTCCGTGTAAAATTCCAAATAAACGTAAACATTCCGTCGTGTACGACACGGTCGTGGTGTTGAATTAATTGCTTCGGCAGTGCCAAAATTTATTCGGGATATACTGAAAACGAATGAAGGAATTTTGCTGACTAAGATTTCTCAACAATTGGGTTTTTGGGCCAGCAGGTCACGTAGCACAGACGCCATGGAAAATTTCTTCAAAAATATCAAAACTGTTTTATTTCGTCATGTCCGAGCAAAGTAAAGGGTCAATAAGTATAGTATACTCTTAAATATAATTTTGAGACAAATGTTTTGCAGCTACTGCGTGGTGTACTAGCTCCTATCTTTCGTAGAGTACATATTGTCATTGCGTTTCATCTTTCTTGAAATCGCACAGTGCAAATAGCAAGTAAATGGACAAATCAGATTTGTACAATTTTCTACTTTCGTCTGTAACGTTTCCACATGTTTTCAACAAAAAAGAAAAAGAAAAAAATGCCTTTTGTAAATATTTTCAGAAATCGCGAGTTCCAAACTATACAAATTGTTTTTACAACTTTCTTATGTCAACAAATCCAAAATAATAAGACCGTATTTTTGCTAATGTACTGGAAAGACACACATCGACATTCTGTTTGCTGCACAAATACTTTACTTCTGTTCAAGAAGGAAGCCTGCTTTAGATGAAATTGATTAAATTTGTTCAAACCAACGTGTACCAGCTTAAAGCACCAACAAAGATGTTGTTCTTCAGAAGTTTCATCACGTGATTCAGCTGACCATTGGAAAGATAAGCTGCAGATTGTAGCATCTTCATGTAGAGCATACAATTGGACACGCGCTTCATCTTCAAATACCATGCAATTTTGTGTGTGCATGGGCTTTAATAACCAAGTAAATCGGTCCCAGTATCATCCTTACTGTTTTTATATTTGCTCGTTTTCCACAATAATAAAACCCCTCGGGAAAGGTATTTGCCACGCAGCGTCTCAGCTCTGTTTTTTTTACGACAATGTTAATGTTGTGTTTCATCACATGCACCTCCAGTTTCGCCTGATGAAAACCATTTTTGCAACATCTGTTTCATTGATTCCTAGCTATTCAATTATGGAAGCGTGATGTAGAGTGCAACGTGTCCAGGAAACTCTGCTTGACGCTTTCTGCTGCAAATGGAATTTGATGCACGATTGTTCTGGCCTGTCGAAAATGGTTTGCTTTTCACTTCTTCACTCCATCTCGGTTAATTGTGTCATAAAAATGGCGGCAAAGAAGCTAATTATTTGTCAGTTGAAGCACGTTTGTCCGTCCGAGCTTAAGTTGAAGCATTATTGTCCGATATTGAACGCTTTCGACAGGCATGTTGCGGTTGCTGATGCCGCACAAGACAAAAGTTTTACCATCATAAAAACTAACAGTAAAAAATGATGTGGTTCATACTGCAAAATCGTTGCAATTTCATGCTCACAAAATACCATTTGTAAAGAATTGGTTTTTGCTGTTACTTGCAGCTGTAGAATTAGAGGAAAATTACTGGCTTTCTTAAATCAATGATTAATCAATGTTCAGAATTGTAAGAATAAAATATTTGAAATATGCAATCTTGAGCATGGATTTTTTCAACCCATGCCACCCAATATGCTAACTTGTACTCGTATATGACAAGTACATGTATTTTGAATATCTCTAACCCCATGCAGTTGTTGACATTTTGCGTCTTGCCTCTCTGCAAATTTGAAATGCTTCCATGTTATCTTTCGGGAAATGGCCTTATACGTGTGGGTACATTATGGATGAGACCTACATTTTCAATATTGTATAGAAATATGAATTTTTTATGACCAAATAATAATGGTTTTTTAGCTAGTTGGTGTATGCATGCCTCGAAATGGGGAAAGATCGTACCATTAATATTTGCTTTTTTTAACAGATAATATATGCACTATAAATGGTACCAATAATAAAGTACATGTACACTGTAGGTCGTTTGTTAAACATTAATTGTTAATTTCTGCTACACTCCATTCAAGGGATGTATTCTTCTATCATTCGTATTATGTCATAGTTTTATTGGTAAATAACAGGTTGGAAATACCATGTTGAAGACTGTTGTAAATTTTAAATTTGAATGATCTTGAAACCGACTCGAGGTCGTTTCATTTGAGAACAATATGGTATCGCTGTCCAATAGGACCTTCCCAACTTGTATTCGACCATGTAACACGTGCGTGTGCAGCGTAACAGTTGTTTTGTAAAAAACAATGCAACAGCGCTCTCTATCCGTGCAGATGACCGGTTTGCCTCATCATGAAAGTGCAATCTGTTGTATTCTCATCGTTCTGACAAGTCACCGGCAATGAACATGTTTTCGATAAATGAAATGTCTGCTCCATTTTCCCCTCTCATGCCTTTTTCCAGTGCTCTTTGGTCCCCTTTGCCATCACTTTGGACGGCACTTAAGCTGTAGATAAAGCAAACGGTTGCCCTTCGTTTGATAGAGAAGCCCTTGTGGTAGCGGTGAATGGGACTCGTCCAATGAAAACGCAGCACTAATCAGCATTTGCAGAAAGGGGGTAATGAGAGTCCATTGTAGGAGATGTCGTGCCACTAATTAATTTGTCGAGTATAGTTTACGAAGTTTTGATACTGTCGACGTCATGGCGTGAACTTATCCTTTGAAAAACATAACCTGCATTGACACTCGAGAATTTGAGTTCGAGGCTCTTCAACAGAGCTTGGAATAATGGCATTTGACATTAGTCCACCATATGCGATGAATGACTGAAAAGTATTGCTTAGAGGCCGACATACACGAGGCAATTTATAACCCGAAATTTGTTGATATTTCCCCGCGTGTTGGGAAAATTTTCCTTCTCAAATAGCCATTTTTGCAGAATAGAAAATGATCCTATTCTGAGCAACTTATTTCTGGAAGGAAACTGACCTCATAGGTTTTACAATCATGTACAAAAGTTTCTTTCTGTTGGATATCAAATCAGGAAAGACATGTATACTTTCATAGGGTGGAATAAGCAGTGCTGTCAAGTTAGTTTACCCACATTTCCCTTTGAAACACTGCTGTCATATACTGTAGGGATATATTATGAGAATATCGTTCCATATGTGCAGAAACAGGAAATTGTTTCAGTTGAAATGGCTTTCCAGCAATTTCTCGCCGGATATAACTTTCCTCGTGTGTGACGGCGTTTATATGGCCTTTAATCGGCAAGGTTGACAGATTTCAGTCGGAGATCGAACATGTTGGATATTGGCAGTATTTTGTTCATGTCGACATCCACATTTGAATGCTGTCTTGAATTGGCTTCGACTGTCACCTCTGGGCTCCATTTTTGCAATGGTGCACTCTGATGCAATGAATGCATCATAGATGGCACTGGTTATTTATTCACATTGTATCAATCAAACGTTTACCATTCTTTGCTGGAAAACGCAATCGTCTGACTTTCATTTTTTTTTTCTCCTGGATACAGTCTTTCTTCACGTTTGTCAACTGCATGCTTTATACTTTTAGGTAAATTGCAGGCACAGATGCGCATGTTTGAGTGCTAGAAAATTTCTCGATAAGCCTCCAGATTAATGGACATGGATTACGTGAATTACTCCTCAATTTGCCCAAAGACATAAATCACATTGTGTATATTTTTTTTTCTCCTAGCATCGCAGTGCTTGCTTATACAGTATGAATGAGAGAAATCCACGAAGGCTACAAGAGTTGTAAAAATCTTCTCAAGTTAAAAATTAGCTTAATTAACTTTGCTAATTATAGGACAAGTCATTAACGACAAGGCAACAATGTTGCGTGATGATAAAACAAGATAGGGAGCTTCAAAAAACGAATAAAAGTAAAAGGGATGCCCCGGGGATCACGTATTAGTGAAATGAAACATTTAATAACCAGTCAAGGAAACACTTTTAAAGTACACGCATGACCTGCATAGAAAAGACGGAAAGGTTCCAGGAAGTCGACGAGTTGATGTCAACTTAACGGGTGACCTTGCTTTCGCAGCCAAGTATAGGCAACTTTGCAATCTCACTGCGAACGAGTCGGTAGTAGTGACTAAGTTAATCCTCAGATCTGCCATAACATTTAGCCTTAATACTCTGGGAATGTAAAATTGCCATTAGGCTATATCCCCAAGAAAGTTTTCTTCGAATGGCATTACAGGCAAAAATTATGATGAGCAAATAAAAGTATAAGCCGCCTTTCTTGGATGTTATCCAGAAGTCTTAGCTTTATGGCTGTGACTGGTCTTGAATTCCAATATCTGGGAGATCGAATCAACTGTCTGCTAAGTTTGCTACGTTTTCACGTTACGTGCAATTCCTTTTATGGACATTATCAGAAGTTAAACGAAAACTGCTGAGTTTTCGAGAAATCTCCCTCACTCAGTCAGTTCAGTTGGTTAATCCTCAATTCAGATGGTTCAAATCCTCGGAAATTGGAAGGGATCTAATTCGTGGAAAATGAGACCTAAATTGTACAGTTACCATCATTTTTTCGCACTTGTCACTCATTGATTCTGTGGATTTGCATGGTTCTTTTCTGAGTTTCCTACAAGCTAAAAGGTGCACCAGCATTTCTCCAAAACAATTTATAGACGTACTGGCCGGGCTAACTACTGTATGCAGTGACATTGTCATCTTTTGACAGAAATTGAAAACTTGTCAAAGTCTGATAAATTCTAGCTGGAAAGCAAAACATCGTATCAGAGAAGTTAATTGAAGTGTTACTTTTCAAGCTGTTGTCTTTTTCGAAAATAGGTTTGTGCATGCGAAATGATGACAGAATTTAGAATTTTGCAGATAAACGTAAGGAGAAATTACTGCCGTTTCATGTTTCACTTCTTGTTGTCAGACAGAAATAGCCCGCCTAATTACTTTCCGTGAATTAGTAACTGCATCGATATTATAAAATAATCAATATCGCTCATGATCGATTGATTTTCCATGGAACATGATTATTGAATACTGACGAGGTTAGAAGATTCGTTAAGTTATCGATAACAAGTCCTAATTTTGTTGTTACATTACTTGGAATTACTCTGTTGCTAATTGCAATGGTATAATTAAATTTTATGGAAAAATTCAAATGTAACTTGTTTACTTTTTTCGTACTCAACTGAGTTGAGCGACTATTTCGGTATCGACCTAGGTAACCGTAGCTAAGTTACTGTTTACCTGTAAGCTTGCATCGAATTTTCCATAATTGAGATTGAAATTGCAACTTGATCTCTTTTGCTTACGTTTGGTGATATTCCTACTCAAGGAAATGTAGCTTACAAGTTGTACGGCAGGGATGCATCTTAACCCTTACTTCCCCTCACTATTCCCCAGGCTGCACATGCCAGGATTATGCCCTACATTGTCTGTAAAAGCTAATTTCGTTATTGCGCGTTCTTGTAATCAGCTATGACGTAGTCATGCATTCATAAAATGGATTTAGTCTGAGAGTGGGAAATTTCCCCATCGAAGCACGCGGAAGAAAGTTTAGCAGGTCATAAAGCGGCAATGTCAGAACCGAAAGCTATATTAGCGCATGAACACAGGGGAAATTAACCATCTGCATAATTTCGCATTAGTTTCTGAATTCATATCGCCGCCTCTTGCTGAATAATTAATGAAATCACACGGAGGAAAATGGGGAATTAGGATATTTAGGGCACTGAGTTGCTCTTTTTTAATAGGGATTAAATGGTGATTTTCATTCTGCCATATTAATAACTGTGCCATATTAGTTTTTACTTCAACAAGTAGAAGTTTCAAAAACGAGTATGTGTACAGTTTACACTGTACATGTACCAGGAGACCTGAAAATGTCTGGGAAGAATGGTTTATTTTGAAAAAAGTCAGGGAAATTCATCGTTTTAATTTTGTCCCAATCAAAAATTGTTTCCACTCGGCAAGCTCAGGGTCCCAGTACAAATTTGTAAAATGTTTACTAATTTCGGAGGACAAATTTGCACAATTTTCAACATTTCCAAACAACAAATTGGAACAATTTTCCACCTTTTCCGAAGACAAATTTGCAAAGTTTCTAACCTCATTTATTCTGAGGATAAATTTGCAAAATGTTCAACAGTTTACCAGTACAAATTTGCAAAATATTCAACAGTTTTCGAGGACAAATCGGCAAATTTTTCAAACTTTTTCAACAAGATTTCCAACCTTTTCCAGCACAATTTTGCAAAATTTTGAACCATTTCCAACCTTCAGCAGATTCCGAGGAGAAATTTGAACAATTCTCAAACTTTTCAGAATACAAATTTGTCAAATTTTCAAAAAAATGTCATGCTGATTTTGTCAATTTTTTAAATTTTTCTAATTTAATTTTGAAAAATTTTCAAAATTGTGATTAGTAAATTTCGCAAAATATTGAATATTATTCTGTGTCGATTTTGAAGTATCGTGGATAACATCGGTCTATGTCAATTTTGACATTGTCATTGGTCAGGGAAATTTGTAAAACATTTTCAGGTTGAAAAACCTGGACATGTAGGCTAGTTTATTTATATTTGTCACTTTATTTGTACTACACTTTCTAAATGATTCAAATGTGTACGGATTTGATGTGTATATGTTACTGTAAATGTGTATGTTTGCTGCGCACTTGCCTCTCGACCCCAAGCTGCGGGGTTCACTCCCCGGCCGAGGTCGGTGAGAATTTTTTTAAGGATGTGCAAATTCTGTAAGTGGATGCTCTTTCGGATGAGAGCCAATCCAAGGTCCCGTGTAAATCAATTGATATATCTTTCTTGGAGGTAGAAGTCCCAATCGTAGACAAAAATCCCAGGCAGGTGGCGCTGGCATATCCCCTGGTGTTGCTGTTTAGCCCTTGTGTAGCAGATATAGGCCAACGTTAAGAATCTACATTCAAACTATATCCAGTCTCCATTTTGCGAAACTATTTGATGTCGATTTCGGATATTTGCTATCTCGCCATTTTTTGGAGCATATTATCCCTGACCGGCAGCTCTGCATCATTGTTTACAAATACGAGGGTATGGCATATGCGAAAACATCGAGTACTTAAGTTTCTAAACAGCTCCCACAATGTACAATAAGTTCAGCTCAGCTGACATACTTGGCCAGAGTGAATTATATAGGAGACGTGAGGCAACATAATAATCATGGGAAAAAAGAAATCTGCATCAAGTAGGCAAGGGGGGAAGTAAAAAGGTTCCTAACCTTCTAAACGATAAATAACTAGCCGAAAAGGTGAAAGGTTAACTGAGGCAAATTCTGACACAAAAAATATGGCGACAACAAAAATGTGATTAGTGCTATGATGTAAAGGACGTCGCCGCAAGGGGCCTGGTAAGAATAACGAAGAATTGACGGGTGGGGGAAAAGAAATGGCGACGCTATGGACGGTCGCCATTGAGGCGCGATGGCAGCGCCATTGCTGTTCACAATCCTTGAAACGGATCGTTGATGGTTGTCAAAACCTTGTCGAAACAGCGAGATTTTGAGGGTGGAAAATCGATTTTTTAACTATATACCCTTAAAATATTGTTATCTTGAATCGTCTACACTTATATTAATGGCTGTTAAAAGCTGCTGAAGAGCAATTCTGAGATCAATCCTAGGCACGACAATTGCACGTGGTTCATCCATCTTCAATTTTGTCGTTGATGTCCTTAAACTTTCGATTAATTCCTTTCGAAATCCTCTGAATGAATTTTACATGATGCAGAGACTCAGTGCCATCCACAATTCTGGAAGGAAGGTTTCTGTGCAAAATGGCGTATTTAGGCCATTGGAAATTGATTCCTTGTTTAACGTCCTAAAAATAGCTCAGTAGTGGGGCGGACGGGACCTTTTTT
>JAQGAO010000917.1:0-28224 GCA_034697705.1 Ommatoiulus sabulosus | reverse complement strand
AATTCTAATCAACGTCTGGGGAATTTAATATACAGTATGTTCAATTCATACAATCTGAGGCTTACATTGTATCTTCACTATCTACTGACAATTTTGCATTGAAAATAATTATTTATGACTCAAACTATCTCCGCTGAGACTTTCATAGAGTCTACTATATGATCGAAAATTGACCATAACCTCTGTCCCTGAATACAGTGAATAAATAGTGGCCATTTTGTATGTACATGTATGTTTCAAGAGCATAGCTGCATGTATACTCGAGTACAGTGGAACCTCATTAATAATAAATCGCTTTATATACTTGTATATACGAATTTCAGTTAGTATGAATTTATTTCCAGTTATCGTTCAAGCTAGGGTATGGAGGACTAATGTTAATTTCTTGGTCAAGACTATTTCCGAATTCGGATATTACAAGTTTACGGATAAAACGAATGAATTTTCAAGTTCCAAGGATTCGAGCTACATGTATGATGCGTTCAAACGAAGAACTTTAGACAGTATGAAATAAGGTACGTTATAATTGGATATTAAAAGTAGCATTATCCTCCCATGGGGTAGGATCTAAACTTCATGAAACTTTAGTTCATGTTGTTGAAGTTATGTTTTGTCTAATTACTTCTGATAATACAAGCTACGGTTGAAATGAATAAATTTTGATATCCCTTGAGTACTCGTCTTAACGAGGTTCGTCTGTATTGACTCATACAACTATATGATTAATATGAATTAACAAATAACAACATTTCTGTATTTTCCGGCTTGAATATCCATGTGCATTTTGGATTGTATTTTTTTCAAATTGTAAGTTTAAAAAAAAGATGAACAATTACAATATTTTTAAACTATAACCGATTATAAGTCTCGTTGAGAAAAACTGTCCCACATTTATGTGTATATCATATACATATCCGAAATTATTTTCTTCCCTCTTATCATTGAAAATGCCCCACAAAATTGGATATAGAGTTAATGCAATTTACACTTGCATTAGTTTAAATCTCTGTTTGTCTGTTTGTGCAATAATTCTTTACTTGCCTTCGGTGCATAAATTGCATGAAAACCAAATCACGCAAGACCACGTGCCTCAAATCAAGCTCTTCATACTTATCCGAGTCAAAGGTCAAGGTTTTATTCAAGTCAGCTTTTCACAGCTCGTAAATCTTTTCTTTCCTCAATACCGCAATGTTGAAAGGAACATTTATTGGAAAAAGCACATATTTGAAATGCGAATTTTTGAGAAATTGCGTTGGCTGCAGTTTCCTCCGGACAATTTCCCGATAAAAAGTGATTTTTATAGGCAAGAATAAGCCGGTCTGCCAAAACTTATTCGAATGCTGGGCAAACTCTCGCACGAGCACGAGTTTTTTTAAATAGGCCATTTTTAAACATTTGTTTTAGAAGTGTTAACAAAAAGGGATAGGCAAAACATCTGAATATTATCATCTAGAAATGGAATCAGTTTTTAAATGAGAAAAGATTAATATGAACGTTGAAATTATATGGTAAAGCAAACACGATAACAAAATATGCATTGAAGCCCTTGGATTTGTCACGAGTTGTTTGCATTATTGTGTTCAACACACGACAAGCCTAAAGTAATTAATGATTAAAACATCACACGGAGCATGACATAATAATTATTCAGTGTAAATCCGATTATTGAAGACATTTGTGAAACAGCGCACGAACGTTAATGTCCACAAATTACGTTCAATTACCAGATATGCAATTTAAATATGCCAACAATTATTTCATACATAACGAGTTTATCTTGGGAGAATTAATTTTTCATGGGTTTTCCGTTTAGCAGAATTATTAGCAGGTCGAACACGTATTCCAGATTGTTTTACAAGTCAACCAGGGCGCAATCACTGCTAGCTGGGATGCTATAAGGGAAAGCACCTAGCGCCAATACATGTATTATGCAGGGGTACAAAAAATGCAATTTTTAGTTTTCCCCCTTAAATACAAGAAATCATTTCAAATATCCATTTAATTGCAATAATGTTCATAAAAATCGATAGTTGCCTATCAAAGCGCATATAATTTGGTAATTTCTCGTGGGTAAACAATGTTCTGTGAATCGGAAAAGGCATTTTGCGTGAATCAGCTTTAATAAGACTATCAATGTGCAGCAGCCAACCAATAACTAACTTAGTTTATGGAGTGCGGAAGCAATTATACAGGGTGAGGCATATACCAGCATATTTCTCCCAAATGAATTCGATGCAATCTGTCATGCATTTAATACGTTTCTAAGACTAACTTCGTCTTTTAACGTTACGGAATTAGTGATGGCATAGCCAGTGGTAATCACGGATATGACCTTTAATCTGTTTTAGGATTGCCGCAGAATGTAACTCAGAATAAGAATAGAAGCCCAGTCAAAAGTCAAAAACAAAATCTACACAAGGCCAAAATACAGAACAAATCGATATCTTGAACATGAGCATCTTAAAGAATCATAAAGGAGAAACACTAAGATGCTGCATTTTCAAGAACTTCCACTTTACATGGCTAAGTACGTCCATTTTAATGTAATAACTTCACCGAAATAGGGATGTCATAGTTGATAAATAAATATCAGCAAATACTCGTAAATTAAACTTTTGAGCCCATGCTTGATGATGATGATGATGATTTGTAGTATACAAAAGATGAGATTGTGAAAAACAATTTTGTTTATACATAAATTATAGATGTACATCGAAAAAGTTAAATTAGATTTACACACCATCTCTTGAGACAATCACTGCCACATTTCTTATGGCAACGTAAGAAATGACCAAAGTGTAAAGCACAAAATACATTAGTCACCTCGCGTTTTCACCGAAATCGAATCAGTTTGGGAAAATTCCCCATTCACACAATATTCCCACTGTACAAACTCAATTTCCTCATATCATGTGAGCAAATATCCTCCGCAACCAAAAATAACACCATTGACTCAAAAAGCATTAAATTAACAGGTTCGAGATCGTCCTCGGTATTGTGTAAAACACAACCTATTGTAAAAAGACAACCTAATTGTCTTATGACCTTTTGGAATCTCAAACAAATACAACTGAGTGCAGATTCAATTTTTGGTCGTTTTTGTAAGGCCATTCCCATTTAGGAACTTTCTATTATACGAACAATTTTGGGGTCAATGGTGAATCCATATAAACACCGTATTTGTGAAACCATATGTCAAATATTTTAGGAAATTATAAAGTATATAAAAAATACAGTATATTAGATACGTCCAATAAATCTTATCGATTTATTATCAATGTAATTTATGATAGTAAGAATGCGTGCGATTTTTCTAAAACGTGAATGCTTGAAGAATACGTGTTCTGAACGCCATCATCAAGAACCAACAGACAGAAGGGTATGCAAGAATACATGTTTATGAAATGGCATTATATTTGGAAGACCTTTTGCTGGTCTATGAATGCTCAGTATCTTCAAACCCGTTATTTGGATTTACTTTCTTGTGTTTTTTAGGTATTATATCTTTGAAAAAAAGTAGAAAGTCGGCGCTACCTTCGTAAAAGAGCTAATAAAACCACATTGATTTTCACACACAGCATCAGCGGTACATCCCTAGATTAACCCAAAAAGATAGGATACAAAAGTTACTTTTATGTACAGTAATATAGATAGGGGTTCTTGCATTTCAAGTTAAAGCTTAAAATAAACCGTCAAAAACATAAGAAATCAATACTTGAACTACACCACTTCGATACAAAAAGAAATATTAAATTTCCAATGCTAATAAAAATTGCAGCTCGTGGCAATCCCACAAAGCTGACTTATCTCCTGTATCTCCATTATCGCAAAGAAAAATACGAAGTAATACCAATTTTTCTTTCCAATATCATTATTTTTTCAGCTATCACAAGCGAAGTCAGGAAATGAAAATGCTCTTGGGAAATTCCTCGTACCAAACTGTTTCATCGACACTTCCAATGTACATTTGCATATATGCACACACGTGTGTGTATAACATCAGTCTATGAATTTCTATGCGTATTTTCAAGACTAAAAAACCATGAAATTACAGTACATTACACAAAAATAACAGAACATACATGTACATAAACTTTTTTATACTTGATTTCTCAAAAGGTCAGAATGAGACAACCATTCCATGACAATACGAGTGTATATAACTTTAAATACAGTCTTACGGTAAAAGACTAATTCGGAATAACACAAGATCTAATGTCATATTTTATACGATTTTATAATTTTAATCCTCTCGAAAACTTTCATCATTAAATAACTTCCAGAATTTAGAAGAGCAATTCAGATACAGTGTATAACTTTAAAATATTACCTTGTTTTCGAGTAACTGAATCGATAATGGAAAAAAATAATGCATGTTGGTTGAGTAAACAGTTTGAAGAAAACAAGTCGCAAATTTACTAAATTGAATAAATAGCTATAGATTCCGAAATTATTCCCTTGTCAGTTTAGAACCCGACGGTTAAAGATCAGCTTATAACGGCAAAACTGACCGCATTTTTGGGTCGCCAGATGGCTCGGACACCACAATTTATTGCCTTGAATAAGAGACCCGATATTTAGCACATGCGCTCCAAATATAAAAGATTGTGGTCAGTAGATTTATTCCCCCATCATCAGCTTCCTGTGCAAGTATAAATACGGTATACTTATCAGCGAAATAAAATTTATACTTGTAAGGGTGATTAGGTAGTTACAAGTATAATCTATTTAGTCTACAGTATACATGTAAAAATACATGTATACTGTAGACTAAATACATGATACATGTAAAAAAATACATGTATGGCATTACTGACAATAGAAGCGCCTGACTGAAACCGTATATATTTTCAAAACTGGTCCATTGAATTTTGCATTTATTTTGTCAGGAAATATATCGATTTTTCCGGCATTCCTAATTTTATTACGGTACCACACACAGCCATATGTTTTTGAGACATGGCTGGGTGAAAAATTGCCATTGCCAAAGCCATATTTATTATAATACCTCGCACATCGTATGCATGCATCTAAACTTTAAGTAATGTTTGATGCTTGTTTTAAAATTGTGTTTTAATTTGTTTAAATTAGTAATTAATCCACATGTCTGGGTATGTACATGTGTACTGTATTAGCGGAACTCAGACAGAAGCATGGTAGTAGTAAAGAGACGTGTTTTAAACCAATTATTGTGACGAGTTTGCACACGCAAATGTCTACTAGCTCCACCAGACGAATTGGTATTCAAATGCAAATCATGATAGCAATAATCCGTCAAACATTTCATTCATTGCAATAGGATGCCGATCGTTAAATGTCATCCCAACCGTGAGATGACATGATAAGAGTAATATACATATACAAAATTTTAAATCAAAATTCTGAATGGATATTGAAATCCATTGAAAATGGTTAAAATCGATGCGCGTTGGGCTGAAATATAGGAACTTAAAGAGCAGAGCAGAAAATATACCTACATTTTTTTCAAAATGCAAAATAGCAGTTAGAGGGTGAATTAGAAAGTGTTTCCCAGGGGTACAAACATATATAACTGAATGTTTGAGCTTTCATAAAAAACCTAATTGATAGGAAAAATATCATGTTACCGATTCAAAAAACCAAGTAAACCATGATCGAGTAAACGCACTCCACAAAGAGTGCTAAAATTAGTTAATTAAGGCTAATGTGTCATCTACTTTGACTCTAAGGATTACAAATGTGTGAAATGGGAAGAAAAATTACGTTCCTATCAAGTGTGACCTTTTGAATTAATTCCATGTTTACTTACGGTCGGTTGCATCGAGTTCAATTTACGAAAAGCGGGGATTAAAAGTTAAGCATCATCTTTAACTCGCGTCAATTAGTTCTTACGGCAAATTAAGCTTGAAAATAAAAACACGCACGTCAAAAAATGTTCTTGTTTATAAGTCGAATTTCCATAATTTGTAAAAGCCTAATTGATTTTTTTTCAAATGGCATACCAAACAAAAACACAAAGAAATAATGATTTCAAATATCATTTTCTCAACATAAATAAAAAACTAAATATCCTTTAAAATTATAAAATAATTCATGCTTAATTTTTATTACAAATTTAAATAAAGCCTAGTTTACTTAAATTGCTGCAAGTAGCACTGAAGGTAATCCACATTAAAGAAAGGCATTTGAAAATATACATGTACATCGATTGCAAAACTGTTATTAATACATATGAAGTTTTTCAATTCATGCGTTAAAAATGGCTACATAGTTTTGCAACTTTCATAGCAATATGGTTGACAAGAGCATGCTCGAACACTAGCACGATATACCAAAAAGTGAGCAAGCTGTTTATTTAGAATTTTTAACAGCCATTATGGCTAAATTAAGCCATGTGTAGGTCGAGTAGAATAGGAGATAGGACATAAGTTAAAGGAAGCATGGTCGTGGTTGATTTATAGAGGAACTATCCCGGCATTTGCCTGGAAACCATTTTGGAAAACAACAAAAACAAAATTCAGGAAAGCAATTTACCTCCAAAAAATGACTTTGAGAGGTTGGAACTCTTTTGTAGCAATCCTATGTTCAACATTACAAGTATGACAGGAAGCAAAATAGGACTCAAAATGGATAAATTAAATTCTTAATAAGTCCGTTTAGTGAAGTAGGTGATAAAAGCCATTTAATTTAAACTTATGTTTATCCCTGACACACTTTCCTTAACATTTTTCTCACCCATATGCCATATCTGACTTCTAAGAACTACATGTCGTCATGTAATGTAGAAATAAATGGCGCAATAAGAAAATATATCACAAGTAGCCTATCTAATTGTCATTTAAAAATGTAATTTAAAGGAGATTGTTTTCATTAATGAAATACTTCTTTGGAAATTCTGGTTTGTCCGTAGAAGCTCCGCATCAACTAGCGTGCCAAAGTTTTAGAATTCAAAATTAGAATGTTTTAATTTTAAACACTTACAATTTTAAAAAAAGGCAATGCTTTTTTTTACAGCATAAAATGACGTCATGGTGCATGTAGCGCTTACCATTGATTTTCATAAATGTTTGGTTTACTAATAATGCTAATGGATTTTCAACGAGCCAGAATGAAAATTGACAATGACATGGTGATTACCATACTGTTGAATAATTGAAATTAGAGGAAATCAATGTATAGAATCGTCTAATTTCATTCAAGATTTTATCTAAAAAAACTTTCATATACAAATAATGAAAGATTTACGTACATGTATAAAAATGGGTGACAGGCATCACCCATGCCCTAGTGAAAATTCCCATACCGTCTCATACGAAAATTAAATGAGATTAATGGGTCCAATTAAAGTCTGTGTTTGGAGACAAGTAATGGGTTTTGATGAGATCCCATAACATCGGTCTCATAAACTATGAGACCCATCATTAAAGGAAGTTTTCTTTATGATACACAGATCTGACAGCCATTATTATGGGATTCTTTTACAAATATGAGACAATTAAGTCTCATAGATTTAAAGTAACAGTCTTTGAGAATCTCATGAAATCCCACCGTACTAATAATATTTGAAAAAGATTGAATGAAACTAATTCGAATTTCAAAATGTTGTAAAATTATAGTTAGTGGTCGGAGTCAGGAAATTCCGTAGCTTAACGTACATGAAAAACGTAAACATAAATGTAGTATATAAAATTCCGTCTGGAGATGCATGTGCATTAAGAATTTCTTGTTCTACATTATCTAATAAATACTGTATATACAAGTACTTGTTACGTGTATACATGTATAATATATCAAAACATGTGTAATAAGGTATGTAAAGCACATATATATGCATGCATTTTACATGTACCATATAGTTATTCAACATGTTTTTACATGTACCATACATTTTTTCATTACCATACATGTATCAAACATAAACGTGTATTGTACAAGTAAAACAGTGTTTGCTACATGCAAAAAATTTATGTTAAATGTTAAAGATGAAAAGGGGTAATGTTTTTGGGATCGCTAAACCCCCTATGGTTTTCCTTGGTTGTTCAAAAGTATTCGTGGAAAACTTGTGAGCAATCAGATTTTGCGCGGAAACTTAGCCACACAAACACATACATACATCTTTTCTTTAAATATACTGTATATAGATATGCAAATAGGATTCGATCATTAGAAGTTTGTAATGCTAGTAATTATTGTGACATTTTTAATTACAGTAATTAATTAAATGTCCTCATGTAAATTATTCAGTACATGAAGCTGAATTGGTTGTTCTTTCAACCAAAATATTTAAAAGATGTTGATATGTAGCAAACTTTAACAATTTTGTCAATTTTTAAATACTAAGTAGATTTCTTCCTAATTAGCATCTCTTTGCATTTAAATAGACTAAACATCATGAGATATTTACAAAACCACGTTTTCATCCATCAACTAATGAATTGCTGATCAAACATCGATCGTTGTTGTTGATTTTAGTTTGCTGTCACCCGACATTATAAATGCGGTGAAACTGTAGTTACTAAATCAAACATTGTATTTCAAGGCTCTTTAATGCCACTGGTAAACTCTATCAGCCTATGAGAAGAAGCATCATTCTTCTTTAAAAAAATGTTGGGAACGGTGGCTAGTTGTTTCATAAATCTAACAAACACTTTTTCTGTGAATTAAGTATTAAATTTACTGGCGTGCAGGATATTGAATATGGTGATGACATGAAAGTGGGAAAAATTTAATGAAAATCATGTCACTATCGCTTTCGCTTCCGGTTACATTTACGTTTATCTTATTGCGATATGTCACTCTTTCTGCAGGCACGCAAAATTGGACCATCAACTCAGGTAAAAGAATCTTTGATAGCTAACCTATAAAATAGAACTATACATGCATGTTTAAGAAAATAGTTGTCCTCTGTTCAACTTTCTTGTATGGAAAATTTGTATTAAATTCGAATCCTTTTAGATATATACTGACTGTATTTACTTGAAATATTTTTGATGTATTTTGACAAATACCTTTTATGGTAAAATGTGTATTAAAAAATCATCCTTTTGAATATTTAATAATTTAGAGAAATAGAATTTGGTGAATTTTGAGAAATGTGCGAATTTGTGACGAAAATAAAATATTAAAATGATTATTTCTAGAAATCTTGGGGATTTCGGGACTTTTAGAAATCATTGTATAGCGAAATAAAAAAAAGGTGCCCTAGAATGATTAAACAAAAATGCTTTTTAAGTTTTTCATTATTCGGTCACCATATTTTACCCTAACATACCGCATATTCTACTTTTGTATAATGCAAAAATATTGCCTTTGTCAAAAAACAAAATCCAAATATTAAATCTATATTTAGTCTTTTTTTCTTAATAATATTTACATGCCATACGTGTAATAGAGTCCAACATTTTCAATTATTTTGTTCTCTTTGACAATTTAATAGATTCTTTTAACCAGTTCGCATAACCATTTTTTCCAATACTAATATTACGAGCTAATTTAGCTTTGTTAGCAAAAACTAGAAAACATTAGTTCTAAGAATATCTTTCTCCCCCAAGCAGGCCATGCAGAGGTGTTAACAATTTTGGCAAGTGCTAAAACCGATATGGTAGTGTCAATTAAGTGGACATAAAATTGATTACGACTAATTCATTGATTATTTATACATTTCTATTTACCCCTACCTTTTCCACGGATAATAAAACTATATTTACGCAAGTTGCCATCGCAAACTGCTCGAAAATTCAATTTCCGTGTGAACAATGAAGTTTGTTTTAGATCGACCCAAGCACATTGCTTGTTTTTACGGATCCTGGGCTGTGTACCGTCCAGAGAGGGCCAAATTGGACATTGAGGACCTAGATCCTCACATTTGCACTCATCTGGTCTATTCATTCGGTGGAATCACACCTGATGGACGAATGCAAGCGCTTGACCCTTACAATGACCTATACGATGATTACGGAAAAGGTTTGGTCAATGCAAATATTTTTTCTCAAAAGTTTTTGATATTCTTCTCAAAACATGTCACATGTTTCAGCGATACTCTAGTCACATCATTCGTACTGTTCGTACACAATTTGAAAAATAAGTTGTTAAAAAAATTAATATTCCGTTGAAAACATGTAAAACAATGTTTTACGAGAAATTATGCGAAATACGAGCTTTTTTATAGTTTTGAGGTTGCTATACTCTACACGTATAAATAATCTAAAGTTGATAATAAATGAACATGCAAATACATATTTATTCATACTTACATAAGTGCTTTGTTTATTCGTTTTATTGAATAAGTATAGTATAACCCTGGCCTTTTCCATTAATTTCGAGTACTTTTTAAGTGACAATAACCAAAAAGCATCTCCGAATTTTTGTAATTGATATTGCGAGTGACTCTTCTGCGCTTTTTCATTCAAATTCTACACTTCAGGTGCTTATACTCGATTTAATTATTTGCGAACACACAATCCTGACCTTCGAACACTTTTGGCAATTGGTGGGTGGAACGAGGGGTCAGTCAAATACTCCAGCATGGTTCAGACAAAGGAAAGCCGATGGATTTTCATCTCTTCGGTTATTGATTTTTGCGTTGATTTTGGATTTACAGGAGGTCAGTGCAAACAAATTTTTATTGCAAATGAGTATTTCAAAACATGTAAACTTACAGTGTTTCTTCGTGTACTTGATAAGGTTGAAAGGGCTTGTTTTGAAATATAAAAAGTGGCTATTAAAACTACATTGTAGTTCAAAGATATTCAAAATGGAAATTTGCTATGAAATTATGCTTAGTAAAATGAAATACAGTTAGAAAATTAACAAGTATATAGTGTTAATTTCAACTTTTCCAAGTTTTAACCAACAATAATGAAAAACTAGACCAATTAATATGCCGGAAACAAACTGTCGGTTTTACAAGTTTACATACATGTACATGTATACTAGCATTATACTGTTATGAATAGTACTAATTTGTCAAGAGAATACCAACATTGGAGTTATCTGAAATTTAATTAATTTTATGACTGGACTAATTCGTAAAATTTAATTTACAAACTACGAAAGTGCAGAATCAGTTTCCGAGCATCAAGTTAACCGACTGAAATTAAAACAAAATTCAACAGCATGACTGTATTTGGGGAATTGCACACGTCATTCATAGTTCCATCATACTGATAGCCACTCGACTTGCACACCAATATTGGGATACACAGAGCATCAATTATATCAATTTCAAGTTTAAATTGAATTCAACTTGGATCCAAGTTAAATTTACATTTTCAAATGCTTAAATAATGACGCATTGAAAACTTATTCAAACAAGAAATTATTTAATACCCATATCACTATACGTGTGTTGGAACTTGGCTAATCTTTTAATGTAAAGGACATTCATAAGTTAGTGGCTCCATCTATTGGAACTGTACACTACTTATGACGGTGTGACGTCAAGAGGCTTTAATCCACGTAAATGCAATGACGCATTCTTAAAAAAAAGTTGCTAATATTGTTATCGACCTCCCATGCATGTTGTAGTAATCATGGACTGGGAGTACCCGACCATGCGTGGAGTCTTACCAGAAGACCGAATAAATTTTGCAGATCTCATTGAGGCAGGAAGTATTATCTTTTTCACTTATGCATATTCTGAATGTCTGGCGCCATCTATGAAATCCATTGTTTTCTTCCATCGTTGTCCTCCTAGGAAATGCACCAATCATTTCCATCATATGGCCTGAGCATATCGGCTGCTTTCAGCGCAGGAAAGGATAAAATCGATGATGCTTATTACGTTGATGGACTTCTGGAGTGAGTCATCCAAGCTTTAGCCGCATTTGCATAACATAACGAGACCGAATAAATTGTCTTTCATCATTGGTGGCAATACTCCAACTTGTTGGAAGTTCGGTCATCCATCAAAGCACTTCATGGTCATTGGTCAGGAGTTAAACTGCCCGAAGCAAAAGTGATATGTCGAAAGTTAAGCATTTGCTCTTATTGTAAATGGATCTTTGATTTAAGCCTCTTTATTCGACTTTGGCTGAGGCAACCGGTCATTAGACTTCAATTGTTTATGTTGTTTACTTGTCCAGTCAGGAGTGTTCGTGATCCAATGACGTGAATTTAAGTTTACGTTCAGCTTTATTGACGCGCCTTAACTAGTGCAGGGAGAAGTACAGGAAAAAAATATATATTCGTCACTTATCTTATCTCACATAAGATAAATTATAACACGTGTTTTGCTAATATATTCTTATAGACTAAAATTGGAGTTGACACATACACATGTACAAGCAATGAACAATATATGTATTCCGCGTAAAAAACGATTACGCATATGTCATGAAACAATCTACAAGAAGGGAATTAAGGCGTTAATGAATTTCACTGTCCTTATTTTAATAAAACCATAACTCATAACGGTGATTAGCATTTAAAGTGAAAAATGACGACGTTAAATGAAAGTGATGCTGATAAAAATAGCAATTACTTTAATGTGCATGGATTTTCATACGTGACTGAAGTTTACAGCCTATAATCACTGGCGTAAAGCAAGTTTAAAAAGAAATGTAAAAGGGATCTGACTTATTTAAATACTTGCTGTGGCGCAGATGGGGTTATGGCAGGCTTGAAAATTAATGAACACATTGATTTACAGGCGAACTAGAGATACAGTATAGAATACTAATTATAACATACAGTGACACGATCTGCCAAGATGAACTGTCAAAAATAAAATTGTGAAAATAAAGCCAGCGTCGCTGTCCATAGACTAATTATCAGCAATTTAAGTTTAATGTCAATATTTATGTCATTTTACAACTAAAACTATATAGTGACTAAAACATGCAGATAGAATAAACTACAGTGTAGCATATATACCATTCTGACTTCGACATCGTTGCAGAAATGAATGATTTTTTTTAGATTATAATTAATGTACTTTGATGTATTTCCTCATATTTCTTTTCTGAACCCTTTCGAGTCCGCAGTAAGATCCCCTTATCCAAACTTTTTGAAACTTTGGAAAATGAAACAATATATTATTAATATGTTCTCTGAAGTTTTTCAGATTTTTTTTATTGAAAATTGAAAGTTTTACAAAATGTCACTTTGAAATTTCAACATCCCGAAACAATGGCATAATTTGCGCAAACTAATTTTTTTCTGACATTTTTTTAATCTACAGGATGTGATTTATTAGATTTATGCAAAATAATTCGCTTAAAAGTATTAGAAATTCATTAAAAACAACTTTATTTTTAAGCCTATTATCGCAAATTTCTTGAAAGTGAAGCTCCATGTTTTCAAAATGCTACAATTTCTTAAAAAAATGCCAGTAGCATGCAGTACAAGCATGAATTTAAAAGAGGGACTATTCCGCTATACACTAAAGCATTGCAGTGCAACCAAAAGTACTTTTCTGAGGTGCAATAAATTTATGAATAGCTGGTACTTAAAAGTACCATCAGGCTCGAAAGGGTTAAACACGACTGGGTTTTATTATTATATTGAATTTTAAAATTGATTTTAAAATTTGATAAACTTGATTTAAAAAATTAAAGAAGTTTTACTATACCAGCTCAACTATGCGCTTATTTCCATGATAAACGAGCATGGTAGCGCCATCTAGTGTAAATTCTATCACTATATCTACCTGTTTATAAACAAATTTATTTCTCATTTTTATTATTGTTAACTTCTTCATCATACTGCAAGATGCTAAGTATAGCAAGTTGTCAGAATCAGTGTTTTAAAAATACTCCTTAGAGAGAATATACTGTAGAATACTTTGAAGATCTGCTTGTTCAGAATAATCAACAGGAATCGATAGCTTTTACGTTTAATGCCAACCTCCTGTTGATACTGATCTCATTAACTTTTCATCCAGCTTTTTAGAGTATTTCTACATCATGACATTTGATTTTCACGGGTCATGGCATCCTTACACTAGCCACCACAGTCCATTATACGGACGTCCAGACGATTCCTGGCAAGAGCAGCTCTTAAATACTGTAAGAGCCCTAAGTGACAAAGTTTCCTCTAGTTAAAACTCGCTCTGCTTACAATTTATTTACGAATGATGCTTAAATTTTAATTTTTCAGAATTTCTCCATTAATTACTGGTTAAGCAAAGGAGTGCCAGCAGCCAAATTAGCAATGGCTTTACCGCTGTATGGCAGATCTTTCACTTTGGCTGATTCTAATCAATATGGCATCTATGCGCCATCTGCTGGTCCTGGGCGAGAAGGACCATATACCAGAACAGAAGGACAGCTCAGTTATCAAGAGGCAAGTTTAAATAATAACCCACATTGCAAACGTATATGTTTTATGTTATTCCACCGTTAAACCTAAAGTGTCAATTTCATTAGAAAGCAATAAAACAAAGATAAAAAATGTGCATGAAACTAATATTCACAAACTACCCACAAACTTTTCAAAATTTAAAAAATGCATGTCTTCTGAGAAAATTAATTTATTTCAGTGTACATGTAGTTAGTGTTAATTATTAACTTAACAATGTATTGATTATTGAAGGCAACCTAATGTCAATTTTACCATATGATATGCATGAAATGTACAAAATGTGGAAACAAATAATAAAATGGATAACGTACTCAAGTCAGGTTAACACGAATAAAAAAATGGAAAACAAAATAGAACCTGCAATCTCATATTTTTTTAAACTTTTAACCATTTCCGTATTAATTTATTTTTAAATAACCATGATAATTTACAAATTCCGTGCATCAAAAAATTCAATATTGCATAAATATACCTTTTCCTCGAATTTTCATTATAGGTAGTGCCACGATTAACATGATTACTGCTTATTAACCAACTTTTCTGGTGTTCACCAAGCACATTAGAATAACACCAATTTAGTTTCTACTACATGTAGGTTGTATAGTTTTCGCCAGGATTTACCATGAACCATGACCTGTACCTCAAAAATCGTGACTTTTCACCAAAACGTGATAATAACCATAAACATGTATCCTACGAATATGTTTGCAGATATGCGAGTCGATTCTGACACAAGAGTGGACTGTGATTCGAGATCCGTATTTTTCATCACCTTTTGCGGTCAATGGGGATCAGTGGGTTAGTTACGATGACAGAGAAAGCATTCGTGCCAAGGTAAGAACAGGAATTAAGTAAAAGGCCATGGCAACGAATCAATAAACGTGTAAGGAACTAGACAGTAAACATGTAACACGCCAAAGCACTTTTATGACCTCGTTAAGAAGCTTGAAACGTAAATACATGTACTGTACTCACAAAATAGGAACTTTCTATATGTATTAGGTATGTAATTCACTCGACCCGCGTGTTTACGCACCTTTTACTTCGGAAAACAACGTTTTTTACGAACTAATGCATTGGGCCCAAAAAACTTCCCATACAAGTAGATCCAATGTTAAATACATAAGATTCGTTTCGCTCCGATTTACGAACTAAATTTCCTCATGCAGTGTGTATTTTCTTCACTGTTTTTCTTCTGGGGAATGAGTGATTTCCCCAAATTGGTTGGATTTTGGGCCTTCCAAGATCATTATGGTAAGAAAGGGGGGGGGAGGGGTTTTCCCGGGGGGAGGAGGGAGGAAGTAACCGAAGTTGACAAAGTCCGCATGAAAATGAATTCGATTTCCTAACGATGTCAATAAGTAAAAAATGTATTATTAAAGTGATTTTTTTTAAACTCAAACGTATAAAACGTGAATGTAATTTGTATTTTTCGTTTTTTTTAAAATGACTTTGACATTAACAACTTTATTTTACAAACATTATTTGATGGCCCTACCGGTTCGTAACAACGCGAGCAGACTTAAATATAAAATATTGAGTTTCCAAGTGGAAAATATTATTCATTATATAGAAAAGATAATATTAATTCTACAAATACTGTATACGAACGTATTCAAGTAATACATCACCTGAAGCAGTAATAAATTAGTTGCCGAAACATTAATTCAAGTCAAAATATTTTGATAGGATCGACAGTTGCGCACTTTGTTTCTCCAAATATGTGAACTAACTTCAAGAGATACATTTTACTACATCGTTTAATAAGCACATATATTAAGTAAAATTTAAATATTTGGAATGTATATTACACTCCAGGATGATTCTTAGAATGATATTAGAGTGACATTAGAATGATTCACTTTCGAACCACCAGAAAGAAATACATTTATTTTACACATGCAGTATAATGAAAGTCACACTGAAAAAAACGTTTACTTTAGCATCCCCTTACCAGTGAATTCCAAATGGTGAAAACCTCATTGCATCACCAACTGTCAATATATATCACCACCAATTACAAGTTGTTTGAATTACTACTCTATTGTTACCCATTCTCCAATCTACTTGTAGATTCAGTACAGCCAGTCTATGCAGTTGGGCGGTATAATGGTATGGGCGATCGACATGGACGATGTTTATGGCCAATGTCACGGAATGAGATTCCCCCTATTAACAGTCATTAACGAGGCCCTCGGACGCCCGTACGTCACCAAAAAGCCAAATTTAGAGTCATCGTTGACAAAAGCTGAGGACACTGGCCATTTAGTCAACGCCTCGTCATTAACGAGTGATTCAAGCGAGCAATGCAACGATGAGGGCTTTCGCAAAGATGATTATTCCTGTCACAAGTTCTATCGCTGCGTCTACACTGATGATCATGTGGAATACCACCAGTTTTCCTGTCCGTCAGGCTTGGTTTTTTCCATGAAATCCAGCACTTGCGATTGGTCGGAAAATGTGCCAGAGTGCAGCAATTTCGTGCGTTGATCTGCCTCGACCATTGTGCACTGGAGATTATAGGTTTTCCACAGCAATTAAAAAAATAAATACTATGATGTGTATTTTTTAATAACCTTTAAGCCACTGGTGTATGTTTTTTTCTGCCTATTTGATAAATTCAAAACCAAAAGCTCAACGTTAATTTTGCATTAAAACAGCATAAATCATTCCCCAACTCCTTATTGAATTACTGTATTTGTTCAGCATATCAAAAACATGATATTGAGAGACCATGCAACCTCATGGTCTCCAAAATTATCTTAAAACAAGGCAGAAGTCTCAGGAAAACCCATATCCTGGTTCTGAACAGTAGCTTAACGTCCCGTTAATCCTTTAATTAACGGCGCGCACCAGAACCCTAAAACAGGGTCACGGTCACTATGAAGCATGAACTTACCTACATATGGCCCTAGGACGGCATCAGTCTAGACCCGCCGTTCACCTGACCGGAAAACCCCAGAGTAATGTAACGTAAACTTACCTGTAAAGTAAAAACCAGAATAATTATTAGATGTTTTTTTAGGAAAACATGAAACCAACTTTTGAGCATGAACTCCCATTGGAGGACAAAACTTTCCGAATATTCAAAACCTATCTCTCATTCCCATTGTTTTCAAAAGCCGTTCGGACTTTCCCAAATATCCAAATTTTTAAATAATTTCATTGGTCCCAGGGAAAAGTTGCCCCCTCAGAAATATCCGAACTCTTCGTATAAAATGGGCCCCTTTTCCATGCTAGGACACTCTGTCCGAAACGTATAGGAGTAGGATCCACTCCACTTGTCTTCACTTAAAATTTGCATTTTCTTAAACAATTTGTCTTGCATTTTTTCGCGTTTCGTATCTTCATAGTCACGCACGGGAAGGAAACATCGAAATAAGGAGATCAACTTTATTCCTCGTCTCAAGTGGTTAGACAGTAAGAACCAATTAATAACTTCAAATTTTACCCAAATATTATTATTAGCTTCTACACTCTGGGGAATAGCAAATTCCCACACACTTTACAATGGATAAACTTGGGTTGCGTAACATTTGTAGTTATTAATTTATAAAATAAGTAAACGAGGGAATTTAAAATTTACAAATGGAAGTTTTCTGAGTTATTTATAAACGAGGGAAATTAAATTTGCAGCTCCAATCAAACTAGGCAATGTTTGTGAAATTGTACCTTGTTTGAAGGTTCAGCAATGCATTTATTGGATCGACCCAGCTTAAAAACACTGAATAAACATGAGGCTTATTCAGTATAAATTTGCGGAAATTTGCTATCTTTATAACTTTGGTTTTGTTGACGCTAGAGGGTAGAAGTTAAAATAGATGATGGGGCTGGAGTATATAACAAGATATAATATTTGTACTCAGACAGTAATTTTACGAATGGAACTTTTTATAGTCGTAGTCACGTGGACAAAAAAGAAGCGTTAATTGGTTTAATAACAGCGATAATTATGACTGAATTTTTTGAATCAATTAGTGTGTCACTTTTGCACAGATGACTTCACGATTGCCAAAAATGCGATTCGCAAAGCTTCTGTCTAAGTACCCCTAATAATATTTCCGCTTTATTTTTGTATTATAAATGTATGCAAATCAACGGTCATAAACTATGTGAGTGATGATGGTATTTATTACAATGACATGGAACAAAGCGTAATAAACTTTGTTTCAAAAACAGTGTAAAGGAGGGCTGGTCTCGAGGCTGAAATCTCGATTGCTGATTTAATGAACCATAGATTGAAATTTGGGGAATGAGGTCCCAATGAAAGTACATGTACGTGCTCGTTCATCGTCAGCCTTTTTTATTACAAACAAAACTAAAAAATAGGCAACTTTATTCGGGTTTTGGTGTATTCCTCTTTTAATTTCTGTCAAAAATAGAAATATATATTCAATACGATGTAGAATAAGGTATTATCATTTGTCGGAATTTCCTGTCATCATTGATTCAGATGACGTCTTGCAGTCTCTCAAATTTACCACACATAAAATTTGTTTTATTAAAAATTGAATTTAAAAAAAAAATGAAAAGCAGAAATACTATAGAACTTTTAAGGCAAATAAACAGGCAAGAAAATTTAAAAACAGAATTCTTTTAGAGAGAATTAAGACATCTATATCAACTATGCAACTATGACGCAAATATAATTTTCGCAATATTCGCCCAACGTGACATACATATTTATTTTCGTATGAGCACGACTGATTCTGCGACTAATGTGTTTATCTGATAACTGCTAGGATATCTCCATATCACAGAGTAAATTTGTATTCAATTATAATCTTCGCGCAAAACTGTCTAGGTAACCTCACGCATTGCCTTTCATTACACCACATCCCGTGTTTTTATACAGTACAATGTAAATGTGGAACTAAGCAACCTGTTGCGAAAAAAAAAACGGAAATTGTCGACTGCATGATTCCTGCAACAAATACGAGGGTTGACACATTTTAGGAATGACTTTACCGATGATTAATTATCAAATGACTATATGCAAACACAAGAAACAACAGAATATTGGATTGCGTCAATGAGTGGTTAAATAGCCGTGGCCACTATTTAGCCCATTTAGGACAAATGAAGGATTTTCAAATCACTAGCGCCACCTGCTGATTTAATCGTCACCCGATGCGCCGTTACTTATATATTCTGAAAACACTAATAAAATACTGAAACCTCTTAACTGGCAGATTTTTAAGCGCTCATAAAAGCTAGAGCTAAAAAAACAATTTCAAGTGGATTTTCGTTTAGCCGATATTTTAGCCTTTTAGCATCCTCAGTTTTGACAAAATGGCTGTTTTAACCCCAAAAGTGGCTATATACGGCTATTTAGCCACACAATATGACACACCCTAGTAGCCTACATGTACGTCTTTGTTGTCACATATTAAAAAATAAAAAATAAAATGAAAATAAACGTACTCGAAACAGTTTCAATACATTACTCTAGAATGTTTCATAATGTAAATTTGGTCAAAATAGAAAAACATTAAAAATAGATTTGCCCAAAACCCTTTTTAAGACATTTTTCTAATACCTTTTTAAATTTAAATTTGGTCGGGTCACCACTTTCACAGTCTCACTGTGCAAAACTGTGACATATTAGTTTACATTTATTCAACATTTCTAAGTTAAAAATGAAAAAAAAAATAGGCTAAAATGTTTGATGTTAAATATTCGTTAGATTTTGACATGAACCATTTCCACCTAAAAATTCAGAACTGATTACAAGTGCCAATCTGGATCCACCTTACATTTCTGAGTCATTGCTAATTTGCCCTTTATTTCTCATGCATCCCGTAACAGATCTGACAATGAAGTATGCTAAGCAAACACTTTTTCATATAAAAAATTGATAAGAAAAACAAACAGCTCATTCATCTGATTAACTGTATAAATACAGATGCCGAATTTCAGACTTCCTAAAGGATACTGTAGTAGCGAAACGCGCAACACCGGACTTAATTCCAAGATTAATTTCATACTGAAACAATCTGAGTTATAAGGTCAGTATTTGTATACAATTTTATATTGAAATTTAATGTTTTATAGCATCTTATGTTGTGAACATATTTCGCAGTAGATTTAATAGAAGTATTATTTCTGAAGTTATTCTTATATTGTCTATTTACCGTATTGTAAAAAACATATTTAAAATTTAAAAAAATTAAATTAAATACGGTAATATGAAGAAATCGTAAATTACATTGTAAAAATATACAGGGTGAGGCATATGTCTGAGCCTCTCGATTATTTCTCATATTGTAAGAGCTAGGTAAAATCTACTTTCACAGTAGAAAAGGAAAATCGTAGAAGATATAGGACGACATGTTAAATTAAAACGTCATGGGACATCGTAAAAGTAGTGTAATGGGTGCATTTGCGACATTTAATTATCGATCACCAAGTTACGAAGGACATTTTGGTTTTAAGTATTATGCATTATGTTCGTAAAGGCGGGTACACACCAACGAAACATTGTTGCGGAACAGAGTTTCGCAACAATGTTTCGTTGGTGTGTACACGCCAAAAAAAAAGTTTCGTAACATTTTAGTGCAACATTTTGCTATGAAACAATGTTTCATGGCGTGTAGGTACTTTATTTCTAAATTTTTGGGTATGTATTATACAAATGACTTTGATCTACTGTTTCCCAAGTATACATTTTTATGGCATTAATCCTCAACTGTAAATTGGTCCAACTTCTAAATACATACGTAACAATAGGGGGCTTTTCTGAGATGTACTTGTGCTATGCAATGTTGCATGCATACTAGAAACCAAAAAATAATTTGTAACTTTGAGATTGATAATAAAGTTTCGCAAATCCACCCATTACACAAATTTTACAACACCCTACAACTTTCTAATTGGACATTTCGCTAGGCCTATATCTTCAACGGTTAAAATTTTAGAATCGCACGACCCGAGAACGTGACGTTACTGGAATCCTCAAACGTCACTTCCTATTCAACTGTGAAAGACAATTTTACCTTTCTGTTACCATATGTAACATATTCCAGAAGCTCAAACATATGCCTCCCCTCTATAGTACACTGTATTTCGCCATACATCTCGTGGGATGGTGTATTTAAATAGTCTATTTGTGAGATCACTTTTCGATATGGTCCACTTAATGTATAATTAATGTAAACAATTAATGACAACATCCGACTAACAGCCGGCTGAACGCAATGTAAGTCAATAGATATTACTTTGATAACAGAATAGTACTGAGTTTAAACGAGCACGATAAAAAAGCAATTATTTCTGTAAATACTGTACTATTTACAATGAAAAAATGCTGTAATTAAGTGACGTCTAGCAAACGCACGTTTAAGCAAATACTTTATACCTATAAATGAGAAGCTCGAATTGGATGAGACACATAAGCTTCCATTTGCACTCCAAGAAACGCTCTAACTATTTGGAATTAATATTTCTTAGTTATCACAAAGATGTCCCCGTCTCTGTTATCGATGACATGGCTACTGCTGATTGGACTACAATCATCATATGCAGGTATGGTAAACAAAAACGCTTGAATATCAAACGATAAGGACAGTTAAGCTGATAAGCCGCTCTATAAATTACATCGTATAAAAATAAAGTCAAACAGACTAAACAATCCTTTATGGCATATATTTCCTGACACACAGAAAGAATGACAGGTAACAAACCCAAAATAAGGTCAATGCATTGCTTATTCTTAGATGCATTGTGGAACTCTGCAGAAATATTTTTTTCTCAAAGTGAATTTACTAGAATATGTGGTTCATAGATTGGGTTCATGTCATTTTATCAGATTACTTGAACGTTGTGTTTTGCAGAACACGTAGTTTGCTACTTTGGAAGTTGGGCGACATATAGACCCGGAAATGGCAAATTCGATGTGGAAAACATCGATCCTTCCTTATGCACGCATGCCATCTATGGTTTCGCTGGTTTGGATGCCAATACAAACCATATTGTTGCACTTGATGCATGGAATGATTTGGAGGATAATGGCGGGAAAGGTAAATATTTCAAGAGTTTAATTGGTGGAAATAATTGCAATAAATTATTAAATTGATATATTTTCAATGTTTTTCAGGCGCTTACAAGCGATTTAACGCACTTAGAAACGCAAGTCCAAACTTGAAAACCTTAATCGCAATCGGTGGGTGGAATGAGGGTTCGGAAAAGTATTCCCAGATGGCCGCCAATGATGCAAGCCGAAAAGAATTTGCCAGATCCTGCGTGGATTTCGTCAGACAACACGGATTCAACGGATTAGGCATGTTACAATTTATTCCAATAGTGATTAAAATACGAATTTGCTTTTGTGTAATTGGAAATGTCAATTATTTCATCCAGATGTCGACTGGGAGTATCCTGGAGCAAGAGGAGGAAATGCCGCAGACAAACAAAATTTTGTTTTACTGCTCCAGGTAATTTGAAACATAGAATTAAACTGTTTGGGTGACATTGTGATTACAATTTAAAAGCATATCACCCCCTCCCCCCGCTTCCGAAGTGACACAACTTAAAGTATTGTCAAGCGTATTGAATTTTACGTTCAATGAACTTGACATATCTTGGTTCACCATAGTGTCAGCTAGTAGTCGCCCTTTACTTCACCATAGCGATTTTAAAACTTTTTTATCATAAAATGAACAATTTTGAGTAGTTGTGTCACTTATAAAGAAGAGGTCCGATGTATCCTGAAAACAAAATCCTATATTTTTTATACGCAAATTACATGGACGCTATTATTCTGATGTTTGAAAAACGTAACAGTTATTAAAAAGATTAGAGCAAAACTCCATTGATTGTAGTTCTCAAAGCTTTCAGTTCTCTTTTAACTTCAATGATTTCTCAAAAGTTTTATTCGAATTTTGTAACTATAGGAACTAAGACTGCAATTTAACCCACATGGACTTCTTCTAACTGCTGCAGTTTCAGCTGGAAAAGCGACCATTGACGGCGCTTACAACGTGCCAGCCATATCTCAGTGCGTTATCATCAAAGATGAACAAAACATGTTTCATACAAAAAAATACAATACATTTTGTGTTGCGATTCATTTAGATCTTTGGATATAATCAACCTGATGGCTTACGATTATTTCGGTTCATGGGATGCAATCACAGGCCACAACGCCCCCCTTAGGGCCTTTTCTGGAGATACAGCTGAGAGAAAACTACTCAATGTGGTATGTCCAACTTCCAAACATTACAATATCCAATTCGAAGATAAAGTGTAACATTTTTTCCTATGCAATTGTAAGGAATTTTCCGTGGATTACTGGTTGAATCTGGGTGCTCCAAAGAGCAAGTTGTGTTTGGGATTAGGAAGTTATGGACGATCGTTCACACTTAGTAACCCTAACCAAAATGGTCTTCGTCAGCCTGCACAGGGTGCTGGCACTGCAGGACCTTATACAAGAGAAGCTGGCAGTTTGGGGTATAACGAGGTAAGTAATGTTTAAGACAATGTCCAAGCCATTTGCTTTATGCTTCTAACATTTTTTTTAAAAACAATCTAACAGTTTTTGTTACTATTGCTGACAAAACTATGCTATATAAGTGACCACGTCTCTAAATCTAAAATATATAAAGAGACATGGTCATTTTCAGTTTTTTCAGCAAAAGGAACAAAAACCTGTAAAGTCCTTACAATTTGGAACTTCAAAACTTTGAAATTGCAATATGATTTTCGGGCACCCTAAACATGTACGGAATGCAACATTAAGAGAATACCATCCAGTTGTACTTGACACGTTAATCACTTCAAAACAATGATAACAATCGAAGTACATTTCTATTAGCTTGCTTCAAAAATTATGAAAGCATTAGTTGGTCATTTTTAAAGCTAATTGTTAAAAATCGTTACAAACTTACATTCTTAGATTTGCGAAAAAATAAATGCTGGAGGGTGGACGGTGGTTTTTGACAACGACAGTCAAGCTCCCTACGCTTACCAAGGCAACCAATGGGTGGGCTACGATGAGCCAAGAAGCATCGAAATTAAGGTAATTTAACCTGTGATGCCTGACTAAATCCCCGCTTTGAACATGTTTAATCGCTGAACGAGCTATTTGTTATCAAACTCCTTCACAACTTTCTATGCGATGTTTTCTTTTTTAACAGTGCAATTACGCTAAATCCAAGGAACTTGGTGGTGTCATGGTTTGGTCACTCGAAACTGACGATTTTCGAGGAGCTTGTTCGGGAACCAATTATCCCTTACTCAGAACAATGAACAGAGTAATTCGAGGAATCTAACAGCTAGAATAGCCTGGCTTAACCAATCTCATTCGCTTACAGCCTACATGTATATCAAGATCTCAGCATTCATAACCTTTATTGCAAATTTACATGTATTTAAAATTAAATTGGGCAAAATATTTGGGATGCTTGTACGTCGATGAGGGCAGCATATTTGCACATGTACTGGGTGATTCAAAGCCAACATGCTGTCATAATTTTGTTCTTTGTAAAACATGGTATGTCGTAATTGTAATCAAAATTATATCAATAATATAAAACAAAGAGACTTCTTAAAGTGTTTCAGAAATCAATGTATTTTATCGGACTTAGAGTTGTTTTAATCGGGATATTTCAAAAAGTACAGTGCATTAACATGAAAATAATAAATACTGTACGTCGAATAAAGATGCTTGTTTTTTTTTCCACTCAAGTAAAGAAAACCGTAATTTAAAGTTATTCTTCTTCATATACCATAAATTTCAACCTCTTAACCTATACTTACAGTATATCTATTACATAAAATCTCTCGCAACGCTAAATGGCACAAAAACTTTGCAGACAGCATTTTAATTCGTGTTAAACTAACAATTTGAATAGTTTACTGAACAAAATACGAAACCTCTCAGTTTGAAAGGCCAAAATGAACTCTTCCTCCGTACCGGGGCAGTTTAAGCACAAGTTGACATCCGGACGTCCACTTTTTACATGTAACTTGAAGTCATTGATGGTGCAAAGCGCTTGAAAATGCATTCAACTCCGTCAAAATGTATCATCAATTCAAGGATATTTTGGGACAAACGAATTGGCTAAATGCCACAACAAATAATAAATGTTGAACCAAACCTGAATTACTGTAGAACAAGCGTATAAACCACATAAGATGACTGAGATGAGTTTTTTTTTTTAGCAATTTCTTGTCTAGTTATGGTTAGTTTATCCAATTCCTGTCAGTAACCGTCGAGACGACTGCAGATACTTTTAGTTTTTCACAAAGAACTGCATGATCCAAAAACTAATTACAGATTTGACTTCGAGATTCCCAGCGATGAATTACTCGTAGGAAAAATCTTCGACTATACAGTAAGAGCTCGTACATGCTCCTGTAGGCTACAAGGAATTCGACCTTGGTCTATAGACGACTCTAAATTAAAATTCCCAAGGGATCATTTAATCATAATTCCAAACAAATTAAATAAATGGCGTGCCACCTCACTTCATTATGCCCACAAAACAATTCAAATAAAATGCATTTCCACTCAGCTATTTGAAGTACAGCTGTTTTTAATAACGGTAAAATTTGCTTACAGCCAAAATGTTCAACAAAATTATTATTCCTGGACTGGTTTAACAAAGTTAGATCTACTATTTTGCAATCGAAATTACAAATATTTCTGGCAATTAACTTCAAAAATTCCGATCTCGTAAATATCTACATGTATTTGAAATATTTCGCTTTTGGTGAATACGCGCCAAAAATATAGTGATAGCAAATACAGGAGGCACGAAATGATATAAGCTTGAATTAATATTTTAAACCAATTAGGGTGTCAATCTTGCACACGTGATTTTACGGCTGCCAAAAACCCCATTAGTAAAGTTTTTGTCTGAGTATCCCTAATGCTGGAATTCAAAATATTTCGCCAAGAGCATGTCAATTTCCATTCATAATTCTTAAACAAAGTTATGGAAAACACAACCTCATTATAGCCCCAATTAGTAGATGTTAAGTTTTCAGAAAATACGTCATTCAATGTCATTATTTGTAATTTTGTTTTGCATAAAAAATCGCTGACGGCGTGACATTCTAGAATCACAACTCTAAACAAATCTGCATAAAATGCATTGAATTTCACTGATTTTTCTTTTCGTTGAAAATATTTGCCCTTGTACATAACACTGTACAATGTATAAAAGCAGCTCGAATGAATAAATCTTTACACAACAATACGTGTACGCTCTAGGAAAAGTTACAACTAGTTAGTAGTGATATATTTCTTGGAGTATCATAGAAGATGTCGTCCGCATTACTATCGATATTTGCGCTACTGCTAATTGTTCTACAGTCATCAAGTGCAGGTACGTTAAACCAAGAAATTCGTCTCTAGCAATAAGCGATCAGCTGATTAAGGAATTGGTTAAGCTACAGTAAGAAGTCTCCCAATAAATGCAGTACTTTGATCAACATTAGTCATCTAAACTTAAAAACTATCACTTGTTTATACCAAGGAATTTTCATAATTCCTTTATTCATTCAATAGAAGAAAAAAAAACTAAAATTTACTTATTTTGGTATATCCACTCTAGTTTATTCTAAACTACTGTATTGGATATGAAATACCACGTGACTTCGCAAAACCCCAAACTGCGTTGAGCAGAGCATGAGTTTACCCCTCAAAATCCATACTGTTAACCGAATATAAAACTCTAATTTAATAACTTCATATTTAGCAAATGAGGTAGTTTGCTACTTTGGTAGCTGGGCTACATACAGACCCGGAAACGGCAAATTTGACGTGGAAAATATCAACCCTTCATTGTGCACTTATGCCATATATGGCTTCGCCGGTTTGGATGGCGCAAATCGTATCGTTGCACTTGATGCATGGAATGATTTGGAGGATAATGGTGGAAAAGGTAAATATTTCAAAAGCTCATAATTGATCTTAATCATCGCAATAAACGATTAACCTGATATTTTCAATGTTTCCAGGAGCTTACAAGCGATTCAACGCTCTTAGGACCAGAAACTCTAACTTAAAAACCTTAATTGCAATCGGTGGCTGGAATGAGGGTTCGGCAAAGTATTCCGCTATGGCCGCCAGTGCTGCGACTCGACAAGTATTTGTTCAATCCTGCGTGGACTTTGTCAGAAGACATGGATTCAATGGACTTGGTAAGTGGACATCAATTGATATTTTCTACCATGCATATACATGTACTTGATAACAATGTGAAATTTCCTCTGGAAAACTCAAAAATTATCATTTGTCTCATCCAGATGTAGACTGGGAGTATCCTGCTGCAAGAGGTGGAAGTCCTGCAGACAAACAAAACTTTGCTCAACTGCTAAGGGTAAATGGACATTTAAAATATCTTCAAAGGTGTTCTAAAGAACGCATGACTGCTTACAGGACAATTGTTGAGTCTAAATGGAAGAACATTTGTCAGTTCTTCAAATTGGGAGTTTTCACTGCATCAAAAGCCTAATTTAAAAACAAGTGATTTTGCTCAAATCTCTTCATATGGTCAACAATTGTTTTCTTTAAATTGCAGGAGCTCAGAACTAGTTTTGACCCCCACGGACTTTTGCTGACCGCTGCTGTTTCAGCGGGAAAAGCTACCATTGACGGCGCTTACGACGTGCCAGCCATATCTCAGTACGTTGTCTTAAAAGATAAATTAAACTAATTTGTTTTAATGATTGATGTTTTAAAAATTTTATTTTGTGTCGATGATTCGTATAGATCTCTGCATTTAATCAACCTGATGGCTTACGATTACTTCGGTTCTTGGGATTCAATCACAGGGCACAACGCCCCCCTTAGAGCCTTTTCTGGAGACACAGCTGAGAGAAAACTACTCAATGTGGTATGTCCAACTTCCAAACATTACAAATCCAATTCGAAGATAAAGTGTAACATTTTTTCCTATGCAATTGTAAGGAATTTTCCGTGGATTACTGGTTGAATCT
>JAQGAO010000916.1:0-28228 GCA_034697705.1 Ommatoiulus sabulosus | reverse complement strand
TGCAGGGCTTCCACGGCCGTGAAACTATTCGCCCCCAAAGCCGCCCTGGCATTCTGTCTTTGCATGCAATCCAAGTCACTTGTTAATTCCTTACTGAAGCAGAGCACACCATTTGCATAGGTAACGGCTGGAACCCCTACACCTTTCCAAACACCCCTTATGATGTCATACTTACTAAATGACTGAAAGGCTAGCTTACGAAGAAAGCCCCCCTGTGCGACGCCCTTTAATTCGCACCCTATTTTCCATCTCCTTCAGGTAGTTAGTAACATTTTGCAAGATTATCCCCAGATACTCATACTGTGTAACTTGACGCACTGGTTGGCCATTAAGTGTCCATTGATAGTCAACCAGTAACACATCCCCACCATTGGCAACTAGGATGCCTGACTTATCACCCCCAAATTCCAATTTAAAGTCCAACCCATACTTTGTAGCTATGTTAAGAAGGCATTGCATCTCACTGTGACTCTCAGACAGTGTGAGGGTAGTGTGAACTACCCTCACCTTCCTTGGAAGTTTGCCTTAGGCCCGTTGTCCACGACCCGGATTTCTCCGAACCGGTAAGGCCAGACCCCATCTGCCCCTGCCCATGTACCCCAGTTGGAGACCTTTCCCACAACATAGTGTTTCACCGGTAAGATGGTGTTCCCCTAGTTCGTGGGCGATGTTCCCTTAGTTTGTGGGTGGTTTTTCGGAGACCGGTTGTAAAGTGACGCGTATTTAATGACGCTAAACCATTAAAACGTCACTAATAAAAGATTTATTACCTGAATGTGTGACTAAATTCTCCCCTCTGGTCATAAAACCGAGCAAATCCGTCCGGATTGTTGTGAAAGCGTCCATAGGACAAGTCGAGGATTGACCCGGCTGCCACTGGACAATTAAAGGCCGGGTGGGGGTCTCCGTAATGTGTAAGCACAAACTATGATATTTATACATCTAACATCCGGAGGGGCAGGGCAAAAAATTAACGTCCGGTGAAATCCGGGTCATGGACAACGGGCCTTAACGTCCTAAAAATAGCTCTGTAGTATAGGGACTACCAGCAGTCCTGAGAGTTTCGACCTCTCAATAGATAACCTGCCTATGACGTCACGCAGCTCGTGGGCATGGCTAATATGGCTCGGATTATATTGTGGGCATGTTCGATTTAATTCTTTTACCGCAGTCAGTACATACAGGAGTACCATTTGGCAGGGGGGATCATTATACAAATTAAGTTAGATCCCAAAATCACATTTTAGTTATATTTCCCGTATTTGGTAATTTAACGAGGAGGATTGGATAGGATAGGAAGGCGGTCATGGCCGATTTAATATAGGAACTATCTCAGCATTCGCGTGTAGGATATGTGGAAAACCATGAAAAGCCACAATTGAGGATAGCCGACCCAGGAATCGAACCTGGGTCTACCGAATGTATGACAAGAAAGCTAACCTCTAAGCCACCGTACTGTGGGGTACTTTCCATAATATAAAATAAATATGGAGTGATTGTGTCTGCTCGTCTGAAAATGCCACTTACATATAGCAAAAGCAGCCATTTTAGCCATAGTAAAAGATATAAAGTACCCCACAATGTCTGATTTAGGCGTAGCCAGCACATGTCGTCTGCTTGTGAGATGGCTTAGAGGCCTCAGTGTCGGCGACTTTGATGTTCTGGTAGAAAAACACTGCCTTGTTGGTGTGCAGATATCAATTTGCTTTTAGCCACGCCCTGCATGTGCTTGTAAACTAATCATAGACAATGTGTCACAGTAAACATGGAATCCAATGAGATAAAGGTGTTACCCTTTTTAGCTTTGAAGGTTTGGTTTGACTGGTAAATATGGGCATGGCTTCATATCGTAGTGAAATCTGTAAACGAACAGGGCGGCACTGCAGTGTTTTTTCCCACTGAAATAGCGGCAAGTGAACCTACTTATATTATGACTTGACGATTATCATTTAGGCTGCTGTTGTTTCCCATCTGACATGCACCTAAGTGACTGTTATTAATATTGCTCTGTCCTACTGCTGGAATACCATCTTGTTGTGAGAGATGCAGTACATCCTGATGCACCAAATAATTGTACTTCAGGTTTTTGGATGGTATTTTTCTCATTCCGTTTTTCCTGAGTCTGGGAACCAGTGCACCAGGAATGGTCCTCATGGTCCTTAGCCATATTAAGCCATAATCTCCAAACGTTTCCATGGGCACATTGGAATTCCGAATGTTTAATCCACTCTCATAATTTTATTTGATTTTACAACTTGATGAATACTTGTGGCAGGCTTTCTTCAATCTATACATAGTTGACCTATATCTTTGAAAAAAAGAAAGAGTTACCGGTAGCTCATTTCGAAGGGAGTTTTGTTAAGTTCAGTCACAAATAAATGACCAGAAAAAATACTTGACAACAAAAGTGAATACAGTAGAACCTCTCTTATGTTAACCTCTAATATGTCAACTGTCTATTATGTCAACTCATCAGCACGTGGATCCTGCCCACCAAACGGTGCGTGTTTTGGCTGGCACAGGCCTCAACCTTAAGAAAATTAATTAAATACATGTATGTATCTCGTTTGAGGCCTGCTCGTAGCAGTAGTCCAGCTATTTCAAGTAAAAAATAAGGGATTTGGCTTTGACAAAAAAAAAATAAAGATGGTGAGACAGAAGAAGATTCATAATTTTTTTAAACCTGCCCAATAAAAGTGATATATATGTACATGTAATTTGATAAAATAACTTTGAATACTTAATTGACTTGTTTCCTATTTTTTAAAATTAGTTTTCTATTCAAGGTTGGGATTTCAACCTCCCTTATGTGAACTTTTCAGTTATGTCAACCACCTCTGGTCCCAATTAGTTGACATAAGAGAGGTTCTACTGTACTTGAATAGGGGGAAATGGGTTTCTCCCTATTGCGACTATTAAGACCAAAAATAAAAGCTGTTTAGACTAATATCGAAATTACTTGAAAAGTAATTCCTAACGGATTTAAATTTATAAAATATGTGCTTTTGGGCGGAGGGGCCTCATAAATACGACAACGGAAAACATGAATAAAAAATTGTGCATGCTCTATGAATGCATAGGTGAAATGTCCACGAACTGGAGTTTCGTTTCTTACAATGTGAGGTGCGACACTAATCGGGTATTTTGTCGAAAATTTGTTTTTACTTTTAGGGGGAATTCGAATTACTTCAAATGTCTTTTATAACTGTAATAATTTGTTACTCCTATTCAGTATGTCATGAAATCAGACATATCCGATCACGCTTATTAAGTGTAGCTAGTCCTCTTGCATGTACACGTATACAATGTATGTACATGCAGTGTTTACAGAGGATTCTACTTCGCAAGAACGATATTTCACGTCTCAAGTATGAAAAACATGGCCATGTACTCTTGTAGGGTCGCGTTATTTAAGAGCTTCCTAAATCGCCCACGAAGGCAAGCATCATGAAACGTGTTTGTTGTCAACCGAAATTGATCTTGTTGGTGCAGTGGTTCGTGAAGGCGATTATACGACTTGTGGCGCCTTTACCATTGGCTTTCTCCGTGTATAGAGCTCTGATCAACGGACTTAATACTTCGATGAACTTGTCCACTCGTGATTAAGCGATCTGAGCGTCCAAGGCGTATTTACAAAACCCAAAAACCTCACGATGAACCGCGACATATGTCCTACAAATTCAATTAATATCGGCCGCGCAACTCACGCAGACAGCGCGGTAATTGCACTTATAAGCACGGATTGCCTATGAGGCACTCTTGTCAATTTGGACCTTTAGAAAAGATCAATCTTGCCTCACGAACTAGTTAGATTCCATCCGATAAAGTCGATCGCTAAAAATGTTCGACGCTATAAGGAGATTTTTTATATAGAGTATACTGTATATGGTGCTGTTTACGGGAGCATATCAGGCAACTCCCGAGTTTAAATTGTACTGCGCTAAATAAACAAATGAATACATCAAGAGGAATAATCTGCAATTCCACGAGATATGAGCCATTCAAAAAAGGCGTCCTCAAAATTTGTCCAAAATTGGACTCCCCCCTACCCCCTGTCCACAATTGTGTCCGGTGAATCAGGACACCCCCCCCTCCAACCCCCCCATTCGGACGTCCAAAACGTAAGAAAATTGTATTCGGTAATTATGAAATTTTTGAAAATTTGTACTCGGAGAACGTAAGTTTTGCACTCTGAAAAGGTTGAGAATTTTGGCAATTTGTCCTTAGAATCTGGTGGAAATTTTGCAAACTTTTTCTCGGAAACTGTGGAAAATTTTACAAATATTTACTCCAAAACAGTTTAAAATGTTGAAGATTTGTTCTTGGAAAAAGAAGTAAAATGTTACAAATTTGTCCTCGGGAAAACGTGGAAAAATTTGTAAATTTACCTTGGAAAAGGGTGAAAATTTTGCAAATGTACCCCGTTTACTGACTTTTGCAATTTATAACCCACCTATACGATAATAAGCACAATTTCCCTTTTACTTGGGAACTGATTTTATTTGGCATTTTTTTTTTCAAAAGGACGTCCGAGATGGTCATACTCTCCTCCCTGTGTCTGTGACTCCACCAACTCCTCTTCCCCCCCCCCCCCCATCCCGAGGACCAGGACGAGGACGTCCTTTTTGAATCTCCCCATACGACTGCAATTTTGCGATTTTAGAGTTTTTTGGGGATGCTATGAAATCTGATTGAAAAACTTACGACAACGAGGTGAAGGTAAGACGCGTTTGTCGCTCTTGACCACGGAAACAGTTGGATTAAAAGAAATCGAAACCTGCAATAAACGCTATAAGAGCAAAGTTGTTCGGGATACCCTCGATATTTCCTTCAATTTTAAAAACTTTACATTTCTGCGAGAAATATTGGAATTGCGGTATATTTCTCTCTAACAAGCGTGCATATTCACCGATAATAAAATGACACATGTTGCACATATACAGTACTTATAATCTATAAAATCAGTTTGAAGCTACATGTATACTGCATTGTATAAGATAGGCGCATATATAAACGCTCATCGATCAATGCATTTTCCATAATTTTAAGTGACGTTAACTCTTTGGTGTTGCCGCCTTCTTCATGAAACTATTATGTGCATGTATTCAGGCGATCATCTGGCATTTACACGCTGGATTAAACAGAATTTCAGCTATGCATGACCCGCTTCATTACACCACAATTTATCCAAAGAGTGGCTCATGAATACCTAAAATGACACGAAAGGTCTGTGCTCACTTTTTTTTTCTAAATTTAAAACAGCTAAATTCGGTTAGTTGCTATTTACCTTATATGCTAGATAACTCGCGATTTTATTCAATATTATGTGCACGTGTTAATTGAAGCACGTATAAAATGGTAACTATAGCAGCGCGCCTGTTTAGCTTTCTGATTGGAGATATGCAACTGTATAATTACCATTACCTTGTTCAAAGGTAATTAGCATTTGAAAAGTGGGACATGAATAATTTATTAGCAATAAGTTAGCACATCTACGGAATGCGATCAGCTTTTGCTCAAATTTTCTGATTCGACATTCAACACACTGCGCGATCAACAAACTAAATAAATTTCATATGCCAGCATTAATGATATTTAGCAACCTTTTTGCTATTGTTACTGTATATCTGCATGCCGATAGGTTGCATTTCTAAAAATGCTTCTGAATTATGGCATGTGATTTTAGCAAAAAGTAGATGCTATAAGAAATTCTCAATATTTATTTTACACGCGTAAGCTGTGATCGAAGTCTAACAATTAGGTCAAATCCATGCAATACACATCCTTGCTTAAAATTTTTATAAATCCTACGAACTGTAGATTTTAATACATTTAAATTGCAAATTATTGCGATTCGAATTTTGGCTGCTTACATGTATAATAACAATGAGCGTGTCCACGTAGTTTCCTCTCAGACGATAAATCCAATTACTGTAGTTTATATTCATTCTGGATATAAACTCCATTAACCATATACTGGTTACAATTAACAATTAAACCTGTATGAAACTAACTCTTGTATAAACAGCCGATTCAGTTAAATAACTCCTACAACCGCTAAATCTGGTGCTTTTAGAAAACTTCCAAATTACATTAATTTCATAATGATATTAAACATTAAAATATTATTCATATAATTAGTACTGCTCTATAATAATGATTGTAAATAATTAAAAAATACCTGTTAATTTCCTATTGTTTTGCCTATTTGGAAAAAAACATTTTAGAACGTACGTTTTTTCAAAGTATATACATGTAAGTGAAAGAAAAATTGAGTTTCAATGGCATCATAATCAAGTGGGTTTCACCAAATGTTACTTTATGTGCATAGTATTTGTAACAGTTGTAATGCTCTGGCTATTGTTATTTACATGTGTTTCGTACATGTTTACACATCAATAATCAAGGAACAAGCTTCAGAAGTTTAATACTATTGTACAGGTAATGAGTACAAATGTAAATAACTGTGACCGTTACCTTTAATCAAACTACTTGTAGTAACACAATAATTAGATCAGCTGTGAAAATATATGCAAATAAAATGTACCGCAACATTCTTGGCTTGACAGTATATAGTAAACGAGACTTGTTCTCCATAACCAGTGTATTTATTAATTACTCAACGTTTCCGAGCTACTGAGCTTTTATCAGGAGCTATACATGTAAAATCATTAGAAGTTAAGAGCAATTAAAATAATTCAACGTTTTGCAATTAACACTGGTTGTGGAGAACAAGTCTCGTTAACTATATTATCATATCCAACCGCTTGAAGGCGGAAACATTATACAATAGGCCTACAGTCTGTTATTTTGTGGACATAAGAAAGCAACATTTGCCAAGTAAATGTCACAGATTGATTTTGCTTCTGGACATTCAATGATGTTCCAGTGCTCCGAAAGCCTGCATGTACAAACTAACAATAAAAACAGGAAAGATCTTTCGTCTAAGTGAAAGAACACAAATGACACGACGCGTGGGTGTGGTTACGTTCGATTCAAGTAAACATAACCTTACTTTGAAAATATTGCATTAGCGTACACACGCAGATATGATGGATAGACACTGTGTTTGTTTTACGGAATGGGATGCCATAAAGTCAACTGTTTATCGTTAATTATTTCCAAGATGATAGACTTTCAACCAAAATTATTCCTGTGATGCGACTTCAAGATCGTATACCGGTACAAATATAGAAGAATAACCAAAACTACATGTCAAACCGTATTATACATGTGTATTTTACTTGACAGCCTTCCAATACTGACGCGTCTATTACTGTAAACACATCATGTATTATTCTGAAAAAAATTCGAAACTAAACTCGTTAACTAATATGGGTCTGATGTTTTTGGCAACAGGTAAAATATAAGCATACGTTCATATACGATCATTATATGCTCCTAGTTTGATCAGCATGCAATTTGGTGAAACAGGAATAAATTTAATTTGCATGTTCATGCTTTCAAGACACGTTTCAAGAAATCAATAATTATGCGTCGGATGATAATGCATTTTAATACAAATTTATGTAGACAATCTTTTCTATAGGAGTCAATATATAGGATTGATTTACGTTTGAAAAACTTCATAATCTGTCGATCCATCAGGATTTGCCAGAGGATAACCCTGCCGTGAAAGTTCAGCGCAAGAAACGCCATGAGAGGAATAGACGCATTTCGAGAGCGTTGCTTCTAATTAGCACGCTCGGTTCAGTTTTTTCGCAGGTTTAATAGCACACCGTGTGAGATATTGCAACATCAGCGTCAAACCGAGTGCAAACTAGCGAGATGCGCTAGCTGCGACGTTCACGGCAACAATCAGTTAATTGGTGCGAAAAATTTCTACGAAGAAAAGACTCACTTTTTAAAATGATAGTTACTATTTACTGTTACTTTTCACAAACTTAATTGTGATATTCGCTGGTAAAGGACCATTCAAAAAATGCGTCCGCAAAATTTACCCAACATTGGACTCCCCCTACCCCCTGTCCGCATTGTGTCCAGTCAATCAGGACTCCCCCCTCTCTCCCCATTCGAACGTCCGAAAGTGAAAAAAAAAATTGTATTTCGAAAAGCTAGAAAGTTTTGCAAATTTGCACTCGGCAAACGTGAATTTTCTACTCTGAAAAGACTAAGAATTTTGCCAATTTGTCCTCAGAATCTGTTGGAAATTTTTCAAATTTCTCCTCGGAATCTGTTAGGAATTTTGCAAATTTCTCCTCGGAATCTGTTGGAAATTTTGCAAATTTCTCCTCGGAAACTGTTGAAAATTTTACAAATCTGTACTCGAAAACAGTAGGAAATGTTGAAGATTCGTACTTGGGAAAACAAACATTTCTCGGGAAAACGTGGAAAAATTTGTAAAGATGTCTTCGGAAAAGGTTGAACATTTTGCGAGTTTATGCTCGAGAAAAATGAACATTTTGCAAATTTGTACTGGGAAAATTTGAAAGTTAGCGAATGGACACTGAGTTTTGAATATCTCTGACTATTCCAGGTTTACCAGGACTGAGGGGTACCCTGTTTACTAACTTTCGCAATTTATAACTGGAGGATATAACTGCGATATTGCGCACAATTTCCCTTTTATTTTGGGAACTAATTTTATTTAGCGGTTTTTTTTTCAAGTGAACGTCCGAGTTGATCATAACCCCCTCCCTCCATTTGTCCACATTGTGTCTCTGACTCAACCTATACCCCCTACCCCCTACATGAAAACGTCCTTTTTGAATGGCCCCTAATTTGTTACCTATGAAAATCTATTTATTAATAGCATTTTTTTTGGAAATTTGGTAGCAAATTATAATTTGAAAAGTTTTATATACATGTATACTGGTTATCTGTTTTCAACGATTTTTTCAACGTGTACGTACTATCATAAAAGTGAAAAAAGGAAAAGTGGAGCCTAAAACGAAATAAAAAGAAATAATCTCACGCCAAAATATTATTTAAGCTACAGTATATGCAACATAACCAGATTGAACATGCAGAAAAACTTGCGGATCCTGAAAAATCCCCTTTCATCATTTTAATCAACTGTATAATAATGTTGCACAACTGCACGATAGCGTGCTTCCGTCGTGAAAACTTGGCGACAGTTGCTACATTTCCAACTAGAGATAATTAAATAGCGACAGAAGATTATTTCGTGATGATATGCCTTAACGAAAACTCTGGAAAACAAGGAAACTCTCGTCGTTTTTTTCGCCAGCAATTTTTAACAACTTTAGTCATCAGTACATGTGATAGGAAAAAAGACTGGACCGAACCCAAATAGTGATTTATTTAAGAAAACATCAGAGGCCAAAAAATTGCGACTTCGAACTTTCAAAGGGTATATACACTGTATATTGATAACTCTCGAAATTCAATTTGATGGTGCTGGAAATGGGACTCGATAACGGGCTTTAACGAAATTACTTTTCGGCCAAGCCGCGAAGAAAACGGTTAAATTGGAGACACGGGAGAGACCGATGAATTCAAGAAAAGAGCTCAATTTTATCGTACTCATTTCCAGAGAAAAGTCTATTCTTTACTATCGTTTTTGAAACCATGAGTTAAATGCCCAGCTTTTGGTCTGCTCCATTCTTGCCCGAATTGCTCTGTGCTAATATTGAAAGTATAAAGCGCCCTGTCAATATTTAACTAAAGCTATGAATCTTGAAAAGCGTCTCGAATGCAATCAGTCCGTGGACTCGTATTTCCAAAGTGGATAAAAGCTCGAATTAAAATGAGATTTTTTTTATATTTACAGTTGGCTATACAATGAAGGATATACATTACAACTGGCAAGATGGCGATATTTCTGTCGGGATTTCACCAGAAGTCGAATTGCCACAATTCAGGGTATTAGGGCATCGTCAAAAAAGTACAGAAGCCTATTTAACTACTGGTACGTAGACTGGGGTTTTATTCTCAACTTTAAGGTCACGTAAACGTTTATGGAATGCTTCAAGACCTATCGAAGCTGATAGGTTTAAGATTAAAGATTCCTATCGGATGGGAATCTTAAATCGAATCATTGCAGCGAGCTAGTATCGCTATCGTTTTACTAACGAAGTGAGTGCTGTATTTCTAATCCCCGATTTAGTAACCAAAAAGTACCCATTTTTTGATCATTATTGTATTTACTTTATAAAATGTTTTCATATCCTGCATGTTAAATTAAATCACGAAAGCATGAACCGAATAGCATCACTATGGAGACGAGTGTAACAAGATATCCAAAAAACGAAGACACGATTCTGAAGTTTCATAAATTCCCTGTGTATTATCGTCGTATCTGAAATCTATTCCATTATTTCTTTTCAAAACAAATTTAAAAAATAGTTTAAGGTTTATTTGGAAAATGTTAACGATACTTAAAAAATTGTTTGTCGCATATCATTCTTCTATCATATTCGTGTATACACAGTACATTTTGTCATGACATACTGTATACATGTACACTTTAATATATCCAGCTTTAAACTAGGACTATACGTACATGTATCTAACGATATGCAAAGCTGACGCGGAGCCACGAGGATTCTTTCAATAAAGATTCTTTTCAAACTGTTTCCGACAATAATATGCTGTCGACATAAAAGATGGCATCATGCACCCACAAAAAAATTTTAAATTTGTATTATGTAGGAGTCATTTAAAACAGTTTGGCTCGCAAAGAAGGATTCATAAATTCGAAATTTAATGAAACCCCGGAACCTTTCGAGAACGCAACTGATGAATGTTTCTTTCTTGTTGCTTAAAATAAACTCCAGCACAACAGCCCATTTCCAGCCAGCCGCTAGTTCTTCGTTTCTACGTTGTTGCGCAACGTCTAGGCAAAACAGCTAATGATGAATTATTGATATTAAGTTCATTTTTCATATATGCATAGGCTGATATTTCATTTTTACGAAGAACAAATGGCTCGTAACATTTCCTTCTTCCAGCAGCTAGGAATTTAGGGCGAGACAAGAAGCCATTTTGGACTCAAACGTGATAGCGAAGCCCCAAAATTCCCATTCCACTAGTGATACATTAAGCACCGAGTTGATGAAAATTATGGCTCTGAAAAAAGTATTTCCTCTATATGGCTTTATGCATGAAATAAGATCATTAAGCGCTCATTCTTTTTATCTACAGAGCAATTTCACATTGTTGACCAGTGAAATAAAGTTAGCATGAAAAATATGACCACTCTCTTTTAAGCTACATTCTCAACCTATTCAATTTAAGCGTAATCATTCGTTGGCACACCCAATGGAATTATTGGATGGTTCCATTTTACCGAGCATTTTTACCGAGCATTGACGTCCTAAATAACATGACGTCTTAAGTAGAAGACGAAAGGTTTAGATCAAGAAATGTCCTGTCAGTGGGTCCGCGAAAATGTTCGGAGGACCACTCGGTTTCTGATTATTTTTGAATAACTATGGAATTTTCATCATAAAATATTAGATTTTAAAATTATTACCAAAAAAAACCCTATAAATTAAGGGCTTGTATTTCTGGCTGAGTGGTCTGCGAAATAATGTGTTGCATTTCCACAGGTTCGCGAAATAGTTTTTCCTATTTTTAACGGTCCACGAAATATTTTAGCAATTTTCACCAGTAAACAGGTTGGGAAACACTGATTTAGATTAAAGCAGTGGCAATCAATCATAATGTTGTCGGTAAACGTGATTTGCTTTTTGTTCAGTGAACTTAGACGAAGAATCCGTCACAACATGTTCTTATAGAATTTAAACTTACGAATTACATATTTGTATGAGACCCGAACGTTTATAGTTCTCCATAGAACTACATGTATTGGACGTTCGCAGTTCCCTCTTTTAAAAAGTTAGTGTTTTTCTTGACAAGACTGGTTATCAATAGCGATATTTGAATTTTAATTGCTATCTGTAGCGAGTGTTCTAAAACCGGCTTTCATGATTTTTCCAGGAAATTATTCCCGATTGGCCTGTGAAATTCAGTTCGTCCGCAGCATGGGGTATTACCTCATCCAGATCTACATCCCGTCAGGGTTGATCGTCATCATTTCGTGGGTGTCGTTCTGGTTGAACAGGAACGCCAGTCCGGCCCGCGTGGCTTTAGGAGTGACCACTGTGCTAACAATGACCACGCTCATGTCCAGCACCAACGCGGCTCTTCCCAAAATTTCCTACGTGAAGAGCATAGACGTCTACCTGGGCACATGTTTCGTCATGGTCTTCGCCGCCCTAGTGGAGTACGCCACCGTGGGCTACCTGTCCAAACACGTGCAAATGCGCCGCAACAGGAACTTGGCGCTGCAGAAACTGGCCGAGCAACGCATTAAACTGCAGGAGAGCAACCACTCCGTCGTGGAAGGGAACGTGGGTGGAAGTATCGATCACGAGTTGCACATGAAGCAAACGGTAAGCGCAACCAACAACAAAACTATTGATTTTTCACATATAGGCCTATAGCGTATGTACAATACAACGAATGGAGACGCACTAACCTCTACGCCATTTTAAGAAGGTATATCTTGTCCCTCCAACTTAGGTTCAATAATCTCTGGGTGGAATGTAAGCAGTTTTGCATTAGTGCCTAGACAGTCTATTCTGACAATGACAACACGCGTCGACATCGACGGAGGACATTTTTTAACCCTGAGATTAAGTTTTAACTCATTGAATGGAAATTTTTATGAAATTACGCGTCCCTGTTAATTTTTTTAACGAGTAACCGTCTGTAATTTAGCGTCATTGCATTTCATCCTTTATTTTGAATTTGTTGACACTTTTAAACACTATGGAAAGCACAACAGATGTGTTTATATACATTTTGAACATGTACGTACATTAGTTTATAAGGGGTATCTTAACAAATTTTAATGAAAGTACACAGTAGAAAGTGTACATAAAGTGCGTCATGTACATGCATATGTTTTTACCGTTACATACGATCGTCAACAATGATACATTCGGTAAATAACCTATAACATGGGATAGAGAAATATTGCGGAACACGGGAGAAGTATATCAGTTGTGATCAAGCAAAAGTGAAACCCCTGAAAAACATTGGTACATGTATATGCAGAATTTGGGTGTAAACATTTAAGATATGGAAACACGTGTGCACACGCAAACGTAATTGCACGCTCTAAATGGTTTCAGAAACATGATTTAGAAACACGATTTGGCAATCGTGAAATCACGTGTACAAAATCAACACGCTTACTAACTAAAAAAACTTCACTCATTGTTATATAGCTGTTTTTAAACCAATCAATGCATTGCTGTTACACGCGGGAATTCACAACTTCCAAATTACGATTCTCAAAGCTACTGTCTGAGTACTCCTATTCAATCGCATTTACACACTAGTTAGATTCGTGGATATACAAACTAATCGTCTGGGCTTTCCTAATGAGCTACAGTATTTGAACTTGAGCGGATCTTAATTACTGTAGTTCGTTCAGCTAAGGTTATACCGAACACGGTTTGGTCAGGAGTAAAAACTACTGGAATAAAGTACCCCGGCAACAGGGCGATTGTTCTGCGATCGAAATTTGAAATATTTGCGTTATGGTTTTAACAAAAAACATTTGTACGAATATAATCGTTTCACTTTTACGTAAAATAGTACTCTCGAGCAACTACTATTTATATTTATCTAAAAAGCCTCGAGATCAACAATATGGCAGGTTAATGGTAAATTTTCTTAAAAAACATTCGAATACGACATACGAATTAAAAATATATTTCGATAACAAAATAGAAGTCATCTTTTAAGGTCTTCAATGAAATAAAACTGGTCTCGGTTGAAAGCTTTTTTCCAATATCAGTTTATTTTAAAACCGGGTTCCTCTGCGCAGACCTTTAATTGCACAAGTCCTCGACATTTATTTACATGTATACAAGGCATATGCTGATCTTGACCAGAGAAAAAAAAATTCAACATTCTCGAAAATGTTAGGTAGAAGAATAAGAAATCAAGGCACCTACGCGAAATTGGAGCCCGTAGTCAAACAGACCAAACAATAATATTTATATAAAGTCACATTTTGTGAGACTGCAAAATACACGTGATGAAAAAATTGAAAATGCTACGAGCTGCATTTTCCACCGGTTCCAAGCAACCATCCGGGATTCTCGTAGCCTTTAGGGTAATAGTTCAAAACTCTCGCAATAATACCAAAAAGAAAAATGTAAATACACGAAAAGTGAGTTTTGAGTTCAACGCCATGCGTGCATCACGTCGACGCTATATTTTCTCAGACATGCAAAGTCAGAAAAGGCGAAGAATATTAACTATTTTATTGACAAAATTGTCACACTTTCTGAAGCGCTAAAAGATTTGCCATTTTATTTTCAGCTTTTCACGCGTGTAAGACTCGGTGTGGGACATTCAACATTTGCGGGGAAGCGTAAATATTCGTCAATAAGAAAAATCCATTTTCACCATATTTCTAGAAAGCTGAGCAATCAATTTGTCAGCGTCTAGTCTGCTAGACGATCATATTTTATTAAAAATCTAGGCCAGAACAACCTCCATATTCGAGCATATCATTAAGGCCGAGCAATAATAGTCTCGGCTCATAAACAGCATATTCATTCCCGTTCATGAAATTTGTAGGCCGAAACAAAATGAATGAAAATGTGCCCCCGAACTCTAGCAAACCGTGCAAACAAAATAAAAGGTGCTGTCCATAAAACAAGAGTCGAACCATGTTGCTCGCTCGGGAGAGCTTACGAGCTTTCCTTTACTAACACGCTTCAACATAGAAAAAAAGAGGGAAATTTCCACGTAAATTCAGCAAAACACCTAAAGTAAAACTTTATTCATAAACTTTCTTCCTATCCATCCTTCAACGTTAAAACTTGAATTGGATTGGAAGCAATGATCAGCTTTGCATAAAATGTAACGTCGAGAAATAGCGATTCTACACCATCCTTTATACATATACATGTACATGCACGATTAGAGCATGGATAAACTGAAAGACGGTCACGTCCGATTAAATGCTAATCAGCCAAGCTGAAACTGTGAACAAACGCGTTTAATGCTATTTAGCGTCACTGCAAAAGCTACTCGAATATCTTCAGAGTACATTTTGAAAGCGAAATATTCATGCATATAGCAGAAGCAAAAAAGTCATTCCTTTAATTTACATACGTATATGGCTTGTGTGAAAATGCTGTTTAAGGGCCGAAGCGTTGCACCAACAGAGGTTAAGAATAATCTAGGGTTAACCTACTGTGTAACTATGTTAACCCACAGTTGTAGGCCTATTGAACAAACACGGGTTAGGGAAAAAATAAAGAGAAAGGTTAACCCAGCCAGTAGGCAGGGTTAACCTCGGGTTATTAGGAAAAAACAACATGGCGGACATTACGGATGCATCTGATGAAGCTGCATGGTGAATATGCGCGTGCTATATACACAACCTGGTTACACAGACAGGTGAAGCCAGCATGCGCAATCTGGAAGAATTCGTCAAAGTTAGTTGCATTCCCGTCCTCCATTTTGGTTTCAGCAGGTTAAACATGGGTTCCATTACCCCGGAGTTATTTCATCAAGAGTTAATTAGTGCAACACAAACATCAAACCCGAAGTTTTACCTGGAGTCAAATTTTAACCCAAGGTTAGTAAACCTCAGATTTTAACCTAAGTTGGTGCAACTGGCCCTTAAAGGTTAAAATCTGAGGTTTACTAACCTTGAGTTAAAATTTGACTCCAGGTTATCCTTCGTGTTAGATGTTTGTACTGCACCAATAATCTCTTGATGAAATACTGTATCCCCAGTTTTATGGAACCCATGTTTAACCTGCTGAAACCAAAATGGCGTACGGAAAATGAACTAACTTTGAATAATGTTGCCAGATTGCGCAGATATGTCAAGCAGCATGTCCGCCATGTTGCCTGGCATATCTACTGGCTGGGTTAACCTTTCTCTTCATTTTTTCCATAACCCGTGCTTGTGCAATACAACGGTGGATTAACCTAGAGTTACACAGTAGGTTAACCCTAGGTTATTATTAACCTCTATTGGTGCAACCGGCCCTAAGGCCTAGTAGGCTAGGTGCTTTTAAAAACGTTCTCGCGTATGATATTTTTCTCTAAAATATAACATGTTCCTGTCGTTAAGAACATACGTAAGTTTGTAGAGAACATAACTAAACACGTATAAGACGTTGGTCGACGGTGTATAATGGATGTTCCACCGCGATGTAAAAAGAGATTCTCAAAATCTTGTTTTACATAGCGTTTAGCCGAGCGATTGATTCATCGTCGTACCTATAGCTTTTGCAAATTGAACACCTTCCCATGAAACTGACGTACGCTGCTGCGTTGTTTTCCGTTTGTCAGAATATTTTTATCTATACCGATATTAAACACTATTTGGAAAGTACGTCGTAGGCGTCCACCTTTTGTTTCGGTTTGACGTCGAAGCGTAAGCGTTTCAGCGGGGGTTCTTGGTGTTTTTCTGACGAGGATTCACGCTAGCGTGGCTCTCCATCGCCAAGACGCTCACTCGCAGTCTAATATAATTGAACGTGAAAAGGGAATTCATGCGGCCCTTCCAGCCGCGCTGTTTAGGCTATTGGAATTTGTCACGCCCGAACAATACATATTTTTGTATTAATCGTAGCGTGACTCGCGCGGTGATTCGCAGCTGTTTTCCCGTATTGATAGTTGCACGAAACGGAACGACAAACACCTCGCCTACGCACATTTTTTTCCTAGGCAACGATTATCCGGGAAAGTTTCCGGCAGCGACCTAACTTTGTCTATATACGTGAATTATTTCTCGTGTTTGGTTCCAGTATCGGATGTCGTTGTTCCACCAGGAGCCAAATGTTTATAAATCGTCCCGGTTGGCGCTAGCGGCTAATTTTAAAGAGAAAATCCGTGCACTCGACATGTTGGTTTTAGCCACGATTGGTCAGACCGATGTATTCTTGTTTTAAGCGCAATGCGATCGAAGTGATCATCGAACAGCCACTTCGGACGTTCATTTGCTAAAGTAAACACGTGTTGTCGATAGGCCTCTATAAATCAACCGCGAAGGAAGCAAAAGAGGAGCTCGGGAAATTAAATTCCCTGGACCACATATACTGTAGATAGTCTATGCGAAGACTTTTGTATTTTTAAATAATTCTGCCAAACTTATTTTACAAAAAGGGAAAGAGCTTTACGTATTTTATTTTATTAACATTTATGACCGTTGCGAAAATTACAGAACATACAGTACAATAGAATATTCAGTATATAAATAGGTTACTCGAGTAACTTACAACCTATACTGCAAGTTACTCTGAACATTCCAAGTTTGGAAGATAAATAGGAAAAATAATTATTTTAGACAACATCCATGATCTAAGATTCTATAGGTGTCCAAATTACTTTCCAATGCGCGTTCTTTAAGGGTACGATCACGTCGAATGCTTATTGCAAACGCTTACCACTGAGCGTACAACTACAAGATGAGGTATAAGTCTGTAAAGTCTTTTTGCGCCTGCTGCTAGCTGCAATATTGCCGATTTTTAGGACTTATGCCTCAGAAGTCTGACTTAATTTGAATAATGATAATATCCCCCCCCCATCCTGCCAAATGGTACTACAAGTGTATGTACTGACTGCAGGGTAAAGAATTGAATTGAATTGAAATAGATTAACGGGAGAACCCACATAACTGTTGTCCTATTTTGTATATAGAAAAAATGTCTTTCTCAAAAATAAATAATGCAATTCTACGGTATTTTCTTCGTAACGTATACATTAAGAACGGATCACAAGCATGCAATTCGGAATTTAATGATGTGGTCGCCTTTTTTATTTGAGATGTGCTTTAAATAATCTTTATGAAAAAAAACAGTGCAGATTTTTGTTATTGAACCTTTCAATAACCTCAGATTGTTAGCAGTGCATACGCTCGTATACATGTACTTTACCCATAACTGCTTCAAATTACATCTGCTTTAGTAAATTCATTTTACTAAATTTCAAGATTCGGGGGAATTAATGAAGAAGCTCTTGCCGCCAAAAAGCTGTTAATAAGATGTATGAATGTCGGCATCTTTCAAACAAAGTTTAAAATATGTTAATGATGAGGGTGCCGTGTTAGCATAAAAGCTGTCGAATCCCTTTAAAGTAGCCTGCAAAAGGTCAGGCAACAACTTGCACATTGATTTTTCCATCTTCGTTTCAACCTGCATTTCTCATTGCATTTTCCGTTAATTTTGCGCTTCAACCCTTAAAGTCCTCATATGTTTGCAAACACATGCCCCATGTGGATAACGTCTGGATCAGATTGGAGAAGCGCGCATCCTTGTTCAAATATTTAACAAAACGGAGCACTTCCATGTCCAAGATCTATTCCCATTGGGAGTAATCTGACATCGGCCTATAAATTCACATCGTATTGGTGACCCAAATGATTGCGAAGGTCCCTGTTCTTGGAAAAAGATCTGACATGTCGTGTTTAACGCGTAACTTGGCTACTGACTGGCCATCAGCGATTCTGGGTATAGAGAGTGGCATATTATCGGACCATGGCCAGAAGATATTTCCTTTCATTTTTCTTCGTTTATTCCGAATTAACTGGAAGTCACGCAAACCTTTCTTCGTGATTCGGAGAATGTTTTGGGATAAAAAGAAATCAAGTTTTAAAGCTCGTCCCAAACATACGGTGACTTTTTGTAACGTTGTTATACTCCTCCAAAAACTGATAATAAGAAAATATCGTGACAAATGTATTTTTGCGTAAATTCGATTGTACAATCTCCGAATCAATCAATGAAACGGGCCTTGAAGTCCAACACAGGCAACATGGATATACGGATGTTGGCCAACAATGTTTACACTCTGAAATAATCAATAACAAGAGAGTGAGTGGGCTTTACTAGTTTGAGGATTTCTCGCTAGATAATACCAGCAGTGTAACCGATGCACTAATGTATATACGCATGACGTTTTGTTCAATTGAGACATAACGTGCATTCTTCGTATCAATAAACTTTAGTCAGGAACAACTCGAAATCAAGCCATAACCTAAATAAGGCATATATAGAGTGTATTAAGCGTGGGTATTGCGCATACCTTATACTGACTGCGCTTTACAGCATATATACCTCGTACATGTACCTGTACATGTTGTAGTCTCCACCTCAGTTTCTGCAGATGTACACATTTTCCAATTTGTTTCGAGGATAGTGCTATACAGGAATGAAATTAATAATCCATTGTTGATAAGATGAATTTTTTTCTATGGCTATCGAACGGAAATAATTAGGAATTGGAATTTTGACAATTTAAAATCGTACATATTTAAATCTAAAATAACCATCTAAGAATCGGCAGTTTATTGTTTTCGCATTAATCGTTTGCAGACGTCTCGTTCAGGCGCTATAGATAACTTGCACGTGACGTCACGCAGCTCGTGGGCGTGGCTAATATGGCTCGGTTTACATTGTGGGCGTGTTGTGGGGTACTTTCCATAATGCAAAATGAAATATGGAACGAACGTGTCTGCCCGTGCAACTTATCTACGGCAAAGACAACCATTTTTGCCACAGAAAAATATTAAGTACCCCACAATGTCTGATCTAGGCGGAGCCAACACGCGTCGTCTGCTTGTGAAAGTTATCTATAATGTGACATCACCAAAATTTACATAATATTACATCAAATTGAGTTTCTGCATGAGGGCGATGATAAACTTCCGATTTGCAGCATTGCAGATACTTGGTTCATCATTTTCATAAAAATGAACAAGTTATTCACATACATGTTCTTAAAAGCAGTTTGAGCAACAACAACAAAAACGTTATAGTAAATGCTATTTATTTCAGGAATTCTGTTAGTGCGAGTGCAGGGTTTAGTACCTTAACGACGAACGCAGATCTACTGTCATTTTAACAACAGGCACGAAACATTGAAAAACCAGCAATTTTGTGTTTGGAATCACGAATGCTTTGGCGCGATCTTAAGCTATACCAGTGTTGTTTCATTAAGATGTGGACGCGGTTTGAACACACCGGTCTTATAGTTGACCCCACGCAGCGCTCCACTAGCTGTTTCATGGCTTTATTTCTATTTTTCGTTGCCAAATAGCGAGAATCAAACAAACGCTCGGCGGGTGCAAACATAGGATCTTATAAATAAAAGTAGAGGGAACGACTGACTGGCATATTCGCAGAATTTCTGCCCTTGGAATTGCGAAGTGTAGGGTCTGATGCCCCCGCAGTATTTAACGAAGGCTGGTGCACGAAGCTGGCCTGGGAAATGGAAATCGAGGAGTCAATCCGAACATTTCTTCGACTCGGGGGTTAGAAATAGTGCGCTCCGAGCGTGTTTGACATATGAAAGCGAGCGGGGGAGAAAAAAAAATTAAATTGCGAAAAGCCAACCTCTGTTTACAGTGCAGTAGGATTCAGGAAGAAGGGCATTGGGTTAAAGGGAAAATTGTCCTCGCGGAGGAACCTTCAGAGGGACGCTCGCTGAAAAATACGCTTTTAATACGAGATCGGTGGGGGAAAAAAAGACTATCAGATACTTGCTTGGAAGGATCGAAAAGATAAATGCGAAGGGAAAATTGAAATGCCGGCAACCAAAGAGCGAACGCGAAAAGTTCTAGAAAAACACCAGCTATAACACTGGAAATTTCATCAAAATGGGATTTCATTCTAATACTCCGAATTAATTTCTAATAGCCGTACTCAGGAAATGCCATATATAGCTTCACGTAGATGGAAAGCGTTAATGTAGATAAAGTTCCCTTGCGGCGCATGCGCACTAAGCATTTCTTGCTCTATGCTATCTAATAAATAAGCAATAAATACTGTATGTATGTAGGCTACATGTTATATGTTAAATATACATGAATTTACCATGAAACAAACATGTTTTACATTCTTCATGTTCCAAACTTGTTTCTTTATGGCCATGTATGACATACCAAGTATTTTACATGTAAAAATGTATTATACATTTAAAAACCATGTTTGCTACATGCTAAATATACTTAAGATACATTAAAATACATGTGTTTTACATGTAAATACATATATATATATATATGCACGTGCGTTTTAAATACCATATTAGATGTCAAGTATAACATTTCTTTTATTATATATAATATATAAGTGACTTATAACATGCTGCATTTACAGTATTTATTACATATTGTACATGTATTTATTAGATAGCGGAGACCAAGAAATGCTTATTGCGCATTCGCCGCCAGACGGAATTTTATCTACAATTACATTTACGTTTTTCATCTATATGTGAAGCTACGGCATTTCTTGAGTCCGCCTAATAATAAAAGTAAATATTTTACATGTACTTATTACTATTAAACTAAACATATTGAGCTGACTGGAGTAAACCTCGCTATCAAATTTTCCGATCAAAGCCATTTTGATTAAAAAAACACAGCGCTATCATGATATCATGATCCTGCGTATAAACCATTGAATTTATTTATCTTTATATTTCTCAATTGCATTTTGTTACGCTTTTTCTTGATACGCTATTAATCTATAACCAAAATGCATATTTCTAACTTGCACGGCAGATTGCGCTCATCGTACATGAACGACTAGAATTGTATAAATATAAAGTATAATTATTATTCTGTTGCTCTTCATGCAATGTTAGATCCAGAATTATACCTTTTTTAACTTTTTAATGCCAGGTTCGCTTCACGCTCATCAACTCATCTGTGCAAATTCGATTATTCGATTATGCACATGTAGAATTGTAGATAGCTTTTTTAACCTAAAAACTCCTTAAGTAGTATATGCTTAAATTCCAGTTTTGTGTTGAAAGATTTTAGCTATCGTGCCCAGCCAACCAGTTGCAGAATTTTGTCCATTGACCTTTGACCTTCGATAAGCCACTGGCGGCATGAAATCCTTCCGGTCATCGAGTCTGACTTCAGACAAGACCTACATGTATTTGGCTCATCAAATATTGAAATTAATTTCTGGCCTGATTAGCAGCGTCGTAATTGGTCAACGATCCAAACGAAATCAATATTTCACGCGCCAAGATATATAAATGCCCATGACTGCACCGAGCCATGCTACACAACGTGAGGACAAGTGCAGAGTTTTTGTGTGATCTCTTGGACATTTTTAAACCGAAGAAGTTTAACATGCATATCTATAGTCCTCACGAAGACACATGCCACAACGGTCAACGTAAGCTTTTAAAACAAATGTCAAAATAAAAACCTGGTTAAAACCATGACAATGACAATAATTTCACGGTCTTTCCATATACCTTACCATAAAATTCAGTACAAAATCGAAGCTATCGACCTTCACGACCATTGAAATAGCGGATAATAATAGGAATTTCGGATGGGCGGGGGATGATAATGTCTATCAGATCTCGCTTAGGAATTCCAGCGAAATTGGACATAAAGTAAAGATAGCAAACTGAAGCAATGTGCAGCACCATCTTTTTTTTTTCTAGAAAAAGAAATATCTGATGGGAACAAAAATTCAATTGAATGGCCTGGATTGCGAAAAAAATTGCGCTGGCAATTCGACAAATCATCGGTGGAAAATAAGAGTTAAATGGATTACGTTGACGGAACACAAAGATTTCGCAAAAAATCAATGTCAATTCAATGCCTATTTGCCGTCATTAAATCCAATAAGAACAAACCCCAAAAATAAACGCAGGTTCACCATTTATATTCACGGACAATCACGAGCTTTCATTCCACTTTTTATATCATTATTTTTCGAATCGCTCGCAATGCCTCCTATTGTTGTTCGCTGGAAATTCTATTGCGAACAAGCTAAAGTAGATAGCATTTCATGAAATTGTAATTAAAGTGACCAGAAAGAATGTCTGCGGTAGATAAAAATGCTGCCACTTCCCAACTGCATAGTAAATTACACGTTTTATGGCCAACAAATTGACACGTTAGAATCTGAGTCGAGGTAAAGTAGGCTACTGTTTTGTGATAGAACCAGACAGCAACGTTAAAATAAATTCAATTTCGGTATTTTGCGTCATTGGGATTTTATAATATTGCAACAGCATCGTAATACGATTGTTATCTAAATACTTTATCTGTGGCACGTAAATATATTTAGTATAGGCAGATTTTTATTTATGTCTATGTTACGTAATTTCTTTTTTCAATATTTTCCGCTTTAGTGGAATTAATTAGCACCATGCAAAAACAATGAACATATTAATCCGCTTTTCTATTTCCTTTAAAACGACAGCATATTTTCACAATTAATGGGAACATCTTTCCAAATACACATACTGCTGTATATCCTTTGACAACTTAATTATCATATAGAATAACACAGTATTATGTCATTGATTAACATCATCATTACGACACGTCAGAAATAATTGCGTTTTCTCGTATATAATTGAAAAGAAACACGCTTAGGATACTTCGGGCAATTAATGTGTCCATTTTAAGAGCTTGTATATTTTGCTCTATACTTCCGTATGGCTATGTGCTATAACGTTTCCTCCTGCTGGATCGTCCATTGATGATGCCACAATTGCCCACACAATCTTACGTATATGTTAGAATTCTGTCTCCAAATTTAAAATATTTTACTGCTGTCACTGACTCATAATGTGTGTCACAAAAGTATTGTATAATTAAATCGCCACGCGTTCTGCTTATGAAAAAACTCAACGAATTTTTTTTTCAATATAAAAATAAGCAATTGTTGAAAACCCAATGCTCAGTAAGGGTGAGAATACACTGAATGCTTACTGCATGTCGACGTGCTTCTTTCAGCTTCTTTCCAGCTAATTGTTTTCATCTTCTTGTTTCCAGCTTCGAGGCGCACAATGAATGCTGATATCAGCGTGATGGTCAGTGTGCTTGGTAGCGCCACTGCATGCGTTATGCTAGGTGAAACATTCCGCGTAGAACTTTCCACATGCGCATTATCATCTCATGATGAGTGCAGGACACGTTTTTTCGGTACATAGGCGGCATACAATCGATGGCTACACTTTTGACCAATAGTGATCTGTGTGCCACTATGTGTCACAATCTGCTTGCAGATTTCCAAAAAATAATTTTAAAAACATTCTTTAAAGCTTATAAGCGATTCTTGTAAGCTCAGACTGGCTCGGCTAAGCTTTCTTTGTGTGCGCCCTCATTTAAAACGCATGCCGCATTCTTATCCCGCATGGTGGCGCTAGTGTACTCCGATTGGTAAGCTCCTGCAATAAGCATTCAGTGTGTTCTCACCCTAAACGTACATGTAGGCCTACATGTTCATTATGCACGAAGAGTATATGGCGTTGCTAATCGTAGAAAGCACACACTGTATCTATGAATTCGCATATACTCGAATCAGTGGAAATAAAGGACTATTTGATCGATATCACAGAGATTTTTTTTAATGAAAAGAAACTAAGCTTCCAATAATTATGATAAATCGGTTATTTTCAACCGAAAATGGCCCTATTTTCGTCGTCCGAGAGTATTTCCACGATGCATGAGTTGGGCGGATCGATCATTAATGGTTGCCAAACTAACACGCACTGACCGAGCGAAACTTAAATAGCAAACGGGCCGTAGTAACGAGCACAACTTCTGAAATTATTCGTGATGTAACGCGAACGCAATTCCCAGTTCGTCCATTATATACGCGCTGGATTTTGAATAATTTTCACGCGCATTAATATCACGTTGCACGTCAAGGAAATGAAATGGTCATTTTGATAGTTTTCAACGTGAAGCGATATATAAGTAACAAATTATGTAGATAGAAGTCGACGTATAGGCCTACAGTTTAAAATGCACGAAACAAAGAAATACCATCGTTCATTTTAATGCAAATGAGCCATCAATCAGTAAGATAGCAGAGGAATAGGTCGTACGAAAACATGTTTAGCTGATGCAGTTCGCTCGTGTTTAACCCATTCACCTCGCGTTTAAATGAACGGTGAGCTTATCATGAACCCATACGTGCTCGACAGCGTCGGCTGGTTTTACTCTAAACATAGGCTCAATTCCTTTTGTCTTCTACTATTAAAAATAAAGTGTATCACACGAGCACAAATTCGCATTTTATAAATTGAGATGTTTTTGCCTCAATTTCATTTATTTTTACAAGGTGAATATTTGCCCGGCGCGTCAACATCGTTACTTTTTTACTTATCATTTTTTTGGAATAAGCATTCGTAAACAATCCATCCCTTCGTTTGCAAATACCCACGCCATCAACTATACGACTATTAAGACGCTTGTATAAATAAAGAGCGAATAAGGCACACTGTATACCTTTCGTAAAAATCGTAAACTGATAAAATGCATGGTATTGCGTTCATTTTTTGTTGGGATTCATTTGCGAGGGCGCTTTATTCTATGTGAATGCTTTATTTCTTCCTTTAATTTAATATGAAACAACTCCCGTGACATTTAATTCGTATAATTGCACGGCTTCAGCATATACTCATGATGAGCGCAGGACATGTTTTTACGGTACAGGCAGCATACAATCGATGGCTACACTATTGACCAATAGTGATCTTCTTGTAAGCTCAGCCTGGCTCGGCTAAGCTTTCTTTGTGTGCGCACTCATTTAAAAAGCAGGCCGCATTCTTATCCCGCTTGGTGGTGCTTATTGTGTACGCCGAGTGGTAAGCGCCTGCAATAAGCATTCTTTGTGCTCGCACCCCATGGCTTACACCATGCCGAGTAGTTTACAAATTGTTAAGCATCCAGACTTTTGAATGAACCAAAAGAAAGCGTTTTTTATCGGTATACATCCAGTATACAGTAGCTGCCTAAAAAGTAATAAAGCTCGTGCTCGCGCGAAGTCTTTTCACACATTCGACCACCGTAAAGCGACTTAAAATTCAAGCGTCGAAATCGTCCCGCGCAGGTCGATGTTTCAGGCAATAAAAATGTATTTGTCAACGTATCGGTGACAAAGAAGGGGTTATTCGGGCCGTATTGCGACAAAGCCATCTAATGTCTAACAAGGCTCAACTTAAATCATTCGCTTTTCAGCGCTGCTCGCGGATGGCTATAAGAAGAGCTTACTTATCTGACATCTGGAAAGGTTCCAGGGTGGCCTAACAATCGAGCGCGTCACATTATCGCAATCTCCAGACTCCGAACTAAGCAACAAACAGCGTCGAGTGGCTGGACTAGAATAATAGGAGGAAAAAAGAGCCAAAAAGCGTGATTACTATATAGATATCAATTTTCTAGAACACGATTCCTTTCAACTGTAAACGCTGGCCATTATTGCGAGTAGCAAGAACGCGACTTCTTTTTAATAGGAAGTCAGCGCGCTCCAGGCACTAAATAGGTACGCTCACCCATCCGCTGCAACAGAAGCGAAATGTACACAAGATGACCGTACGACCCAGTGAAATGAAGAAGTTGTGTTGAAAATAAAGAATCCCTGCCCTATTTTACGCATATAAAAAAGAATCCCTGCATGTCTAACGCGCTCTCAGTTTGTTTAGACGTGTACTCGTCCAAACTTTTCTAGTCAATCAAAGCACGTTTGCCAAAATTAAAAAATTTCTGTGTTGGATGGCTGTAACCCATCAAATCGAGACAAAGTGTTTAACGGAAACGTTGAAAATTTGAAAGATTGAATACTGTATTTTTTTAACCTAAACGCTAGGATTATTTCGGTTCCATTCGCATTGCAGTCAATAAAACGCTTTTTAGCTTGAGAGTAAGAATAAAAGTGAATTCTTATTTTCTTTCCTGCGTGTTTTTATCTTCTTGTTTCCAGCTTTGGGGTGCAAAATGAATGCTGATATCAGCGTGATGGTCAGTGTGCTAGGTGAAACATTCCGCGTAAAACCTTCCACATGCGTATTAGCATCTCATGATGAGTGCATGCAGGACACGTTTTTACGGTACACAGGCGGCATACAATCGATGGCTACACTTTGGACCAATAGTGATCTGTGTGCCACTGTGTCTTACAAATCTGCTTTCAGATTTCCAAAAAAGGATGTTTAAAAAATCCTTGAAAGCTTATAAGCCCTTCTTGTAAGCTCAGCCTGGCGCGGCTAAGCTTTCTTTGTGAGCGGCCTCATTTAAAACGCATGCCATTTTAATCTGTTAGTATATGCCGAGTGGTATGCGCCTGCAAGATAAGAATGTAGTGTGTTCGCACCCAAACACAAGATTCGATGATAAACGTAAAAATAAGAATTCCTACCGTATCTCGCTTGCAGATAAGAATTCTCATATACAAACAGTGTAAAAGTAACAGTGTTTACTCTTTCAAGTTGCCCCGATCAAAGATGAAATGAGTTTGTTCAAACAAAGGAAATTACCTACTTAATCCCATGACAAACGTTTATAAAAAATAGGATCATTCGTCGGAGATTTTGGAATTGCGTGTTTAATGTTTTTCAACTGAGCTTTCACGTAATAGTATGAAGACAGCATTTTTAGTTTAAAAAAAATAATTCTACTTGATAAACAGAATCCTCTAAAAGCCTTAAAACAGTCCAATTATCGTTAAACAATTTACATCATAAGTCGCTAGTTTCACTGTAAAAGACAGATAGGGAGGTTACAAAAGGTTGAACTTCCTAAGATAAATTTCAAAAAGAAATGCGCCACGGCATACGAGTTAATGTACATTTATCTTTTTAATCGGACAATACGAGAGAGAATATGTTGTGTTAAAACTTGAGTCTGTGCAAAAGAGATTCACCAATAGATTACAGGGTATGCAGGATCTATCATATCGGCAACGATTGGTCAGACTTAATGCTGAAACACTTGAGATCAGAAGAGCCAAATCGGATTTAAGGCACTGCTACAAATTGCTGAATAATATTACATTTAGTGGCACTCCCCACCTGTTACAATTGGCAACCAATTTTGGGAACCACCGATGCCATCCGAGGCAGTGTGGTCAATGTTCAAACACAATTGCCGGTATAATTTCTTTATTGCCAGAGTTGGGCGAATCTGGAATAAATTGCCGGCCAAAGTTGTCATGTCACCGTTACCAATTAAAATTGCTTTTACCAGGTTGGATGTAAGTGTGTCCTGTAACCTGTCCATTGCTATTCATGTTTTTTGAACAAACTTTATTATTATTATTATGAGCGTGCGCCACTTTTGGATATATTCTCAGGCTAAACTACACTGATGTCACATTTTAATATTCTGTACTAAAATATTTCATCAGATTGAAGCGTATGGGTAGGAGCAGAGTGAACCGATTTCAGATCAGCTTTCTGCCTCCGATTACTAGCGCATGCGCATTCGCAAAAA
>JAQGAO010000915.1:0-28239 GCA_034697705.1 Ommatoiulus sabulosus | reverse complement strand
AACCCAACATTCTGCCATCAGCTCAACATTCTGTCATCAGCTCAACAATGTGATCAGCCCAACATTCTGCCATCAGCCCAACATTCTGCCATCAGCTAAACATTCTGTCATCAGATCAACATTCTGCCATCAGCTCAACAATGTGATCAGCCCAACATTCTGCCATCAGCTAAACATTCTGTCATCAGATCAACATTCTGCCATCAGCTCAACAATGTCATCAGCCCAACATTCTGCCATCAGCAAAACAATGTCATCAACCCAACATTCTGCCATCAGCTCAACATTCTGTCATCAGCTCAACAATGTGATCAGCCCAACATTCTGCCATCAGCTAAACATTCTGCCATCAGCTCAACAATGTGATCAGCTAAACATTCTGTCATCAGCCCAACATTCTGCCATCAGCTCAACAATGTCATCAGCCCAACATTCTGTCATCATCTCCGTCACCGTCAGTTTTCTACTACGATCAACATTGACATCAACTCCGTCTTGGGGTCAACTTCACAAATAGCAGCAACGAGCTGCCGGTCATCTTTACTTTCCAAATTGTTGGTCGTTACAGTCAGTGGACGATAAAATCGACCTTATTTTTTATATTTTCCCTTCAAAAACTCCGTTAAGCTCGGCGTCAGCTTAAGAAAAAGCCCTCATCGTCATAAATGGCAAATAAAAACAACCTTATATTCGCGGGCTCGTTCCTCCGCGACGCCCTCAAAAACCTAATAAGTACACGTGACGTCGTCCATCCATCCATTCATCCATCTCGCACCAAACTGCCATTTATTTCGATACATGTACGCAAGCGTGCGGTGTGTATTTTTCTTCATCCAAGAGTGCCTTTGTAGAGCCAAAGAGCCTTAATTGCATTAGCTCGAGATTGCGTTTGACTAAATTGACGACGATGGCGACGATTTATGACACCTATTTCGGCGACAAAATATGGGCAATTTTGCCACGAGCGAAAAGGAACATTAAAACGGCGAACAGCAGCAGCAAGCAGCCCTAGCGCAAATATTTCATCCATAAAAACCAGAAACATTTATATGCCGAAAGGAGCGAGGGTTAGAGCGAATTACGGTATATAAAGTACATTGCCATTGATCCGAAGCAGTTTTAGCAGTTAAGCAACAGCGTACTCAAACTTGTATACATAGCTCGATCCCCCACACAATTTCATTTTTAACTTCCCTGACTTTTCCAGGTTTAAAAGAAATTTCTCCGACCAATGACGATAAAAATTCGAAAATTTGAAAATTTTGCATTCGGAAAATGTTGTAAATTTGTATTCGGAAAACGTGGGAAATTTGGCGATTTCGTCCTCGGAAAACGTTGGAAATTTTACAGATTTGATCTCGGAAATGTGGAAAATTTGTACTGGGAAAACCTGGAGAATTTTGCAAATTTGTCCTCGCAAAATTCGTTGGAAATTTTGAAATTTTGTCCTTGCAAAACGTGGGCAGTTTTGTCCTTGGAAAAACGTGGGAAATTTTGAAATTTGTGCTCGAAAAAAGTGGAAAACTTTGCAAATTCGTACTCGGAAAAAGTGGAAAACTTTGCAAATTTATACTCGGAAACGTGGAAAATTTTGCAAATTTTTAACTCGGCAGCTGAGCTAAACATGTAGAAGCATTAATTATGGATTTCAACAACACGACTATACATTGAATTTCTCTGACGTTTTCAAAATAAGCTATTCTTCCTTGACTTCTCCCTGACTTTTCCAGGTCTGGGGAGTATACCCTGTTTCATATTCAAGTTCCCTGACTTTTCCAGGTCAGTTACATGGTTGTAAGATTTCATCGAAACTTCAATGAAACTTTCGTACTGTCAAAGTCACGTTTCGTTCGACTTCCGATAATACGAACTACGGTTTAAACGAACAAATTTCGACGTCCCTCGAGATTCGCCTCAACGAAGTTCGACCGTATTCACCTAACTCGGACATACGTTCACGGGAACATTTCCCCACGTTCAGGTGTACAAAAACACAATCCGGAAGTTCGTACATACGTAGGGCCTACTCATTACACCCTGTACATAAGGTGAGCGCCGTAATCTTTAAAAGGGGAATTTAAGGGGGAGAGAAAGAAATATAATCAATAGCATTAAGATGTCAGTTTCGTCGATTGATTTACATGCTTAAACAAGTAGCTAATGCTTTTTTTTATAGCGTATCCAATTTGATCCTTTCCTTATACTTTATACGCTTCATTTCGCCCAAATCAACTGCCGTTACGACAAAAAAAAAGAAAAAAAAAGAAACACTAATCAAGAAAAATCAAAGACTGTTCGCTGATTTAAGAGAGGGCTGAAAGATAGACGACCGAGTCTTAATAAAACCCACCCCCGCCAGAAAACAAAATGCATAATCTCAAGTGGATTAAAAACGAGAGGGTTTTTGTATAATATAGTGCGGCGAAATAAGACGAGGAATTTAAGAGGGTCTACCAGTAATCCGGGAATTTTTCCGAGATAGTTTTAGGCATAAAAACGAAACATTTCAATACCATTTCCTAGCTGCCTATCTAGACAAGGAAGGTTAAGAATAACACCCTGAGGCAAACTAAAACGTGCTACGTCACTCGCTTAAACCCCTGGCGCTGAAAATACCAGGATTTGCTTTTCCACCCTCATTTAACAGGGTTCTCCTACAAATTTCATTTTCAACTTCCCTGATTTTTAAACAAATTTCCCTGACCGATGACAATGTCAATCGATTTCGCGAAATCGTCGCGGGACCATATTCAATATTTTGTAAAATATACTAGTATACTAATGACAATTTTTTTTTTCAAAATTAACGAAGACGTAATATAAAATTGTTAAGAAATTAACATGAATTTTTTTTTGAAAATGTGACAAATTTGTATTCGGAAAATGTAGAAAATTTGAATGTACTCTGGAGAGCTTGAGAATTTTGCAAATTTGTCCCGTGAAATTGATGAGCTAACCACGTGGAAACAATAACTTTGGATAGTAGCAATATTAATACGTTGAATTTCCCTGACTTTTATTCCCAAAAATAAGTCATTCTCCGTTTTCAAACGTGTCAATTTTTTTTAAATCCAAACTCCTGAAAGCAATTGTTAAGTCTGAAGTTTTATTTTTTTTAATGATAATTTGAAAACTAAAAACGAAAACAGCAGCATTTCTTTCGTATATAATTGCTATCTAAATGAGCCATGTTTTTTTAAATTTTCCAACAATTAGAGTGCGCTGACTCAGAATGTTTTAGTAACACCTCGTCGAACATTAACGTGGATTTAAGATGCATTCTTACGTGAGGTCATTCAGTCGAGTACATGTACTGTACTCAAAACAAGACCAGAAAAAAAGATACAAATCAAAGATAATTTCCCGGAAAAAAAAATGTCGAGCGCTGGTAAACGTCTTAAAACGAGCTTGTCAGACCTACTTGTGGGGGTTCCTCTTAAAGGGGGGTAATCCAGGAGTCGCATAAAAAAGACGACTCAAAGACAGAAAAAAAGTGAACTTCTGGACACGTTAATTGTTATCAATCTCGAAGATCCTCAGCGCTGCCACTAAAACGGACTTATTTTTAGCATTTTTAAAGCCGGTATTTCTAGGGTAAACAATGTAGGAATTGCGAGAAAAGAAGATGAAAAAAAAGTGAAAAATCTAAGTGGTGCTAGATCTTTCTCGAAGATTATCATCATCTTAACTGGCTTCAAATTGCCTCGGAGTTTAAAGAGATCTTCCTTAAGCGCTCGACATAAACGTCGTATTTAGCATCTCGAAAACTGAGTTGCCTCCTTCTGCCATGACACTCGGCTTTCAGAAAGATGAAAAACTTAGCGGAAAAACCAAATAAAAAACGGGGAAAAAAATGCCAAGTTTTCACGAGGTGGGAGGGGGAAAAAAGTTAACATCTAAAAGCTTTTTCTTCGAGATATCCGACAGTCGTGTCGCCAAAAACTAACATCTTTTAATAAATGACTAAAAGGTCGTGACCAGAAAGTAGTTCGACAATTTTTCTTTTTTATTATTATGCGGGAAAATACATACGCGAGATTGAACGTGTAAAAAACGTGTGAATGCGTCGTGAACGTGTTATTTCCTCCCCTTACGAAACACTAGTTGAGGTTTTGTTAAAATTCTTATAAAAAATGAGACGTGACACGTGTTCAAATAATTCATTGTTGGTTGATTTGGTTAATGATTTATTGTGTAATTTGGATTTGGGTGGTTAATGGTTTTCGGTTGATTTCTTTAAAAAAAAAAAGAAAAAAGTAAATCCAATGATTCAAGAACAAAAAAAATCATCGAAAATCCACAAAATCATCACAAAAAACAACAAATTGATTTGGTTGTTGTTTTTTGAGTCATTCGTTTGGTTTTTTGGTTGATATGGATGTTGGTTTGGGTTGATTTATCTTTTGGTTTTGGTTGATTAGGTGGTTGGTTTGGGTTGATTTTTTGTTGTTTTTCGGTTGATATTTTGTGTGAGGTTGATTTGGTTGTTGGTTTTGGTTAATTTTGATTTTGTTTTTTATGGATTTGGATGTTGGTTTTGTTTGATTTGGTTGTTGGTTTTGGTTGATTTTTTTTATTTTGTTGTTGGTTTTTATTGATTTTTTTTGGGTTGTTTTTGGTTGATTTGGTTCTCGTTTTTTTTGTATATTTTTGATTTGATTTTGTGATTTTTTTTGTTTTGTTTTTTGGTTGATTTGGTTGTCGGTTGATGTTTATTTTAGTCTTCAGGTTGAATTTGTTGGTTTTGATTGACTATTTATGTAATTGATATTCTTTGATTGTTTCGGTTGATTTGTTCGATACATTTAATATCTTTTTTTCCGCCTATCTGGTTGGTTGTTTATAGTCGATGACCGTTAGCAATCGCCACAACGACAACGGAGTATAATACCGTACATTTTGACTTTATCTATAGGATCAATCTAAAAATGATCGGGTAGGGATCCTACAATCGAAACAGAACAAAACTGTTGACTTACCGGAAGCGGACATGTTGTACATGCTGTGATCCCTGCCTTTTCTCCTCACTACGAAAACGACGATGATGACCACTTTGACGAAGAGGACGATGGCCACGAATAAGGCGATGTATAAAGTCATGTCTGCCTCAATCGCCGCTTTTGTCGCTGCGCAAAAACAAAAAACAAAAACAAAACGATTAATTAAACGAAGAGGAACGAGAAACGACATTAACCGAGAAAATAAGTAATTGTTGCGATCGTAAACGCACTTTATGCTCCTATCAAAATACTGCATTGTCTTAAACGACCGTATTTATGCTCAAGTAGAACCCCATTCAATACATCGCGCCAACATAGAGCCGTACCAAAATATTATGTCCATCAAAAACATGCATCCATTATCAGGGTTCCCCCAGAAATTTCATTTTCAAGTTCCCGGACTTTTTCAGGTTTTAAACAAATTACCCTGACCAATGACAATGTCAAAAATTGACACATTTTGCAAAATCGACGCGGAAAAATATTTTGCACAATTTACTAATGACAATTTTGAAAAAAAAAATAAAAAACATAGAAAATGTTTTAAAAATTTGCTGGACAATTTTTTGCAAATTTAACAATTTTGTATTTGGAAAATGTTGAAAACATGTACACGGAAAACCTGGAGAATTTTGCAAATTTAACCTCGGAAAACGTGGGAAATTTCATAAATTTCTACCGACATTTTTTGATTTTAAGTTTGAGAATAGACTTTAGGCTAACCATGTAGTAGCTTACATTTTGGATTGTGACAAAATCAATACGTTAAATTTCCCTGACTTTTTTTTTAAAAATAAGTCATTCTTCCCTTTCCAGGTCTGTTAAGACCTTCATACAGAGATACATCACCAAAAGTATAATTTGCAAACATTCTCTCCGAGTACCCCTAACACATTCTTGGCAAGAAAAAAACAGCGTACACTATAGCACCAACAAGCAAAATATCCCTACAGTATATCCGTATAATCATTTCATTCATTTATCTACATCATTGTAGAACATTTCGTATTTCTGAGTTTTGGATTAAGAATGCTCGAGCCGCATCGAGATTGGTCGAATAAACTGACTTGGCAGCTTGGGCCCCGAACCCCCTTCCCCAATAAGCGGGGAGACTACATGTATACGCAAATCCTTAATTCGTTTCGACGATCAAGGGGTCGGTGATTTCCTAGCAGCGTGTTTTTGGCAGCAAATTTGCCGCTAAAAAGCAGCGGGAATTCCCGCAAATACGGCGGTGGAGAGAACAAAGCGTCGGAATTCGCGCAGGAATCGCTCCACGCGTCGTAAATACAAAAGGATTTTTAAGAGAGGGGGGGGGAGTCGATGACGCCTCAATCGAAAGAGAGGACTGTTGCGTTATAAGGGGCCCCGTCTCCCCCTCCTTTTACAACTTTTAATGTCGGGGGAGACAGAGAGAGAGAGAGAGCTCGAATAGGGGGATGAGAAATATTCAAAGATGCTTACTAATGAATTGTATTCTTCTAATGAAGACGGATCGAGCGTGATTCATTCCATGCAGTTCCATGGATGTACAAAAAATAAAACGATGACAAAAAAAATGGCGGACAAATCGTTGGTAATGGCTGGATGCTGCTGACACGAACACGTGTTTAGGCGCTCTGGCGAATGGTAATTGCGGAAAATGGACCGAATTACTCCGAGGGGAGGCGTTGCCATCGAAAGAGTAAATTAGATTTCGGGAGCCAAAGCCAAATGGCGAACGATTGGGGAAAAGTAATTTTCTTGGGCCACAAATTAAAATTTGGATGCTTATACGAATGAGGAAAGGGGGGGTCTGAGAAAGTGGTAAAAGCCCGAATTTATTACGGAATCCAACGAGCAATAAGCTAATCGCTCGCAAATTTTTATTTGAAATTGTATATGCCCGATATTAGGGGTGGGATATACACGTTTTTCGAGTTAAATGCAATTCCGGTCGAATTCGGTAATACGAGCGTTGGCCTATAACGAAAGCAAGATGGCGACCACGTGTTCTTTTTTTTAAAAAAAATGTATCGGGATTACCTCAGAAATTTCATAAGCAACGTCCCTGACATTTTCACGTTTTTACGCCAACTTCCATGACCATGCATGTTAACAAAGTCGAAATTGACATATGCCAATTAATGTTATCCTCGATTTCCGAAAAATCGCCGCGGGAAAATACTCCACATTTCGCGAATTTACCAATTTTCAACTGATGAAGTTGAAATTTTTAACATTATAAAATATAATGAAGGTTTCACAAAATTAATCTTTAAAAAAATGTGTCTTCGAAAAATATTGAAACTTCGTATTACGAACAGTTTTTAAAAGTTTGCAAATTTGTGCACGGAAAACGTGGGAAATTTCGCAAATTTGTGCAAGGAAAACGTGGGAAATCCGGCAATTTTGTCCTCGGAAACTGTTGAAAATATTGCACATTTCTCCTCGGAAACCGTCGACGAATTTAGAAATTCGTAATCGAAAACATTTGAAAATTTGTGCATGGAAATCTGGTAAATTTGTATTACGCAAACTTTCAAAATGTTGCAAATTTGTTCTCGGTAAATTTTAAAAATTTTGCAAATGGGCCCTGAGCTACCCACGCGGAATCATTAATTTTAAATTTTGATAACATTAATTAATACGTTGAATTTCCCTGACTTTTCAAAATAAGTCATTCTTCCCTGAATTTCAGAAATTTTCCAGTTCCCAGATTTTTACAGATCTGTGGGGAATTTTTCGAAGATATTTTCAATTCAAAAATCCCTACTGCATCCCTACAGCACTGTTCCAAAGGGAAATGTGGGTAAACTAAATTGACAACACTGCTTAAAATATCTGCTTTTAAACCAATCTTTGTGCAAAACCGTAACACATATAACGTCAGTCTCTTTTCCGTAAATAAGTTGCTCGGAATAGGATATCATTTTCTATTCCGGAGATATATCTGGAAATTAATTTGCCCGAATATTAACGTACGATGCCGTTAGTTTAACATTTCTTCCGCTAGGGTCTCTCTGGTAGCATTCCGTTCGCTATATCCAATGGAGCGAAAAGATTGCTTGCTTTTCCCCAAATCCTAAGCTTTTCCTCTCGATTTCTGCACTCTTTTTCTATTAAGTCTACTTTCTCCCCTCAAAAATAAAAGGCTGCAGACAAGATTTGGGGGGAAGCCGAGTGAGGAACGCGAGTCATCGGATCAACGTAATTAAATTAGGATTTTATGGACAGATCATTTTTCACGTCATTATGAACGGCCCTTGGAAGCGGGGAGAACCCCGTCCCCGTCCGCCGTATATCCAGCCTTATCTTACGAATTATATACATTTTTTTTGGTGCTTTCAAAAATTTCCTAAACGAGATTTTACGATAAATGCAAGATGGGTGCAACAAGGTGGAAACACTGGAAAAAAAACTTATATACAGTATGTACGTATAAGTTGGAAAAAAATGTATGATTGAATCGATATCGAAATGAAGTGGAAATCAAACTTTGAGCGCGATTTCATTTCCAACAACTGGATTTCTCCGCGCGTTTGACAACAACATTTAGGTTGCAGATTATGGGGGGTTTTTGGGGTTAAAGAAAAGTGGTTTAAAAACATTTTCTCCTTTAAAAGAAAATAAATAAATAATAATTAGGACAAAAATCTACAAAATTCTTCGCGAAAGAGTTAAAATATTTCTCCGAAGAGCCAAAATATATCGCAATATAAAACAGAATTTCAAACATTTAGCAAAATAACCCCGGGATATTTGGAAAATAAAAAAAAATGAAAAAAAAATGGATTATTTCGTAAAAATAAATGCCTAATATACATGTATATCTCAAGAAATCCAAATCTGAAGCCAAATATCGAAAAATACCAAAACATTTCGCTAAATACCAAAACATTTCCCAAAATACCAAAACATTTCCCAAAATACCAAAACATTTCGCGAAATATCAGGATATATTGCAAAAATCCGAAACATTCGCAAAATAACGAAACTTATCACAAAACACCAAAACATTTCGCAAATCATCGAAAAATTTCGCGAAATATCAGAACATTACGCAAAATACCAAAAATTTTCGCAAAATGACAAACCATTTCACAAAATACCAAAACATTTCGCAAAAAAAAACAAAAAAACAAACCCAAATATTTCGCGAAAGAGCTAAAATATTTCACGCAAAAATTTCGAGATCACCTTTGTTTCTAAATTAATTTTTTTTAACAAAAATCCATAAAATTACCTACTGTCACTCATATTGATAATGGTGCTTGAATACTATCAAAAAAGTTTCGCATTTTTTTTTTTTAAAAAATGCAAAACAAACGTACAATAATTAGATTCATACGTAAACGAGACATTCGTTACATATAATTATGTACAATCAAATTGAAATAGTATTAAATTTACAATTTCTATAATTTACGAACACGTCTCCGATAGCTACAGTGGTGCACAAAAATAGGGTCAATGCGTGATTGCCTGCTTTCGGGAAATCCAGGGGCCAAAAATCAGTTGGCAAAATGGCAGATTCTCGTAGATGCTATTTCTCGGAGTAGTTATTTCTGGCCCAAACTTGGGCCCATTTCATCTCGCATCCCATCTTTTCCCCCGCTCTTTTCTCTCGGAAATGGTGTAAATTTCATGGTTTTTCAAATGCTATTGAGATGTTCGCTGTCATCTCCAGATTCTCGTTCAGTCACGTGTGAATAACGCTCCAATCAATTTGGGGAGCAAATTGATGGCTTCGGTTCGAGGCGCACACCAGCAACAATAATGCTAATAATACAGGGTGCGTGTCTGTCCTTCATCGATCCGAGATCAAAAGCAACCTCAAATTTACCCCTAAGATTGCGGTCGAAACTTGAGGGACGTCAACATTTGTTCGTTTAAACCGTACACTTCGTACATGTATTATCAAAAGTCGGACAAAATCACGATTTCAACGATAAAAACTAACCCCTCGTCTACGCGTGGGTAGGCGCTGCAATTTTTATCGGGGAATTCCCCGTCATAACGTATACAATATGCGTACAATTGGCGTAGTGCAATAGTCTTATCTCGACTTAAGGAGGCAATTTTGGGGTTTCGGATGTCTCAAGACGTCAGATTATTTTCGCGAACATTGAACAAAATATGCGATCATACCGCACAGGGTTCCCCAAGAAATTTCATTTTTAACTTCCCTGACTTTTCCCTCACCAATAATAATGTCGAAAATTGACATATTTGGCAAAATGTACTAACGACAATTTTGAAAATTAACATAGAAAAATGTTAAAAATGTTTAAAAAATTTGCATGAGTTCTTTTTTGAAACGTTGACACATTTTTATATTCAGAAAATGTAGAAAGTTGCAATTTTGTCCTCGGCAAACGTGAATTTTTTTGTAATTTTGACCTTGGAAAACGTGGCCAATTTTGCAAATCTGTCCTTGACAGCGTGGAAGTTCCCTGAGTTTTTCAAAATCAGTCATTCTTCATTGACTTCTCCAGACATTTTCAAGTTCCATGACTTTTCCAGGGACCGATTAAAAATCCGAAAAAATTGAGACATTTTTAACGAATGACGTCACCCATAAAATTCTGGCAATGACGTAATGTAGTTTATTAAATTACGATGATGTCGTCATCTTTTACTACACAGGCAAGCAGCTCAACGTGTAGTTCTACGTTAAAACGTCATTTTTGTCAACTACGCCGCGGATGGCGCTAGCGTCGCAAATTTCCCCATGAAAAGCGGAAGCCAGTCATGAATTCAGGCACCGTCCCCCGCATTTCCAACACCATGCACCGAGCAGCTGCATTAGCAGGCAACTTAATGGTTTCGCAGTGGGATTTTCATGTTTTTTTGAATAAAAAGGCCGTCTTTTTTATGGCTTTTTTTGTTTCCTCGTTCGGATTAAGCTTTTCTACGCCGGAGCAACTTCCGCCAACTGGCGTTGTTTTGATCGTCTTCCATAAAATCCATAATCCTCGTTTATACGTGGACGTGTGTCTCCCTCTAAACAAGCCCAAAATCCTCACAACGCCGCGCCGGGGACTTTTTAACTCGTCACATGATTGATAACGAAAATATACGGACGTAAAATAAAAAAAGAAATATGAAGAGAGGGAGAAAATATACAAAAACGAAGGGGGAGGAGAAAAAATGTCGAGATATACACGAAATATTTGAAAGGATAAAAAAAAATCTTATCTATCGGAATGCTCGGCGTTATTTCGATGTTTAGTCGAGATTAACTTTATACCCGCTTTTTTAGATTCGATTTAAATAGCTTAATCATTACGCCCCGAACATCCATTTCGGTTTATTGACTTATATTTTGAGAAGACCGAGTTGTCAGAAAGACGATCGACGGAATCCCAGATAAAAAATTCTTCAAATTCAACCATTTTTTTTAATTCTTTTTCGTGACTATTAACGATAAACTTTCGTATAGTCGTGTCTAACGCGAAAAGCATAACTCGTAACGTTAAGGTCCGGATTTGTCCAACTTCTGATAATACGAACTACGGTTTAAACGAATAAAAGTTAACGTATACCGTAAGGGAACTGTACATGCAATTTGCCTTAGCCATCGTTACATTTCTATATGCAGGTGGAATTATATAGGTGGTATTTATACCTTATTTCATTTTCAACATCCCCAGCTTTTCCAAGTTTTAAACAAATTTCCCTGACCAATGATAACGTCAAAAATTGACATATTTTCCATAACCGACGCGGTAAAATATTTTGCAACATTTTCTAATGAAATTTTTTAAACTTAAATAAAAACATTAAAAAAAATTTAAAAAAACAAATTTGCATGAATACATTTTGAGAATTTGAGAATTTTGTATTAGGAAAATGTAGAAATTTTGGCAAATTCGTACTTGGAAAACTTTGGAAATTTGCAATTTTTGTCCTCGGAAAACTCATGAAAATTTTTAACTTTTGTACTCGAAAACGTGAAAAATTTTGTAATTCTGTTCGCGGAAAACGTGGAAAATTTCGCAAGTGTGTACTGAGAAAATGTAAAAATGTTTCAAAATGGGTCCCGACTACGTTGAATTTCCCTGACTTTTTCAAAAGAAAGCCATTATAATAATAATAATAATAATAATAATTTTATTCAAACCAAATTGAAAAGGTAAGGAAAGGTTACAAAGATAACTCTTACAGCCAACCAGGTTAAAAAGATAGTTCCATGTAATTAGACAGTGAAACTTCAGACAGCAGAGAGTTAAACATATAAATAGAAGAGGCAGAAATCAATTTTTCAGGCAGCTTCCATGATTATTCCATGATTTCTCCAGACATTTTTAAGTTCCCTGACTTTTCCAGGTTTTCAAGGTCTGGGAGAATCCTGTTATACACAGGGGGAATACTAAAATTAATGACATGATTAATTATGCGCTCAACCTAGTGATCGATACTGATAACAAGTTCGATGATGCGCGCAACCTGTATAGTCATTACTAATGACGGTATCCATCACCACGCCCCAGTAATGATGCTAAAATCTGGATTTTAAGCATTAAGGCATACATCGCTCCAAATTTCTTCACCCGACACCATCATTCTTATCACTCTCAAAACGATCAACGCAGTATTACTGCGGTCATTACCGAACTTGTGATTCGTCTTAACGAGGGGTTCCACTGCATTTCATTTCACGTACATACGTAAACCTAAAACTATCTTTGAAAACGAAATTTCCCATTCTAAATGGACTAGCTAGCTTCGAGGTAAAGATGTTCCTAGCACCGCATTTGCATATTTTCAGATTACTCGTTCGCCGGCCCATTTCCGGCCGACTTAATTTGCATAATTAGTCGTTAAAACAATGGACTACCTTTCCCACTTTCCTCTATACCGTACTTCTGATTAGCCGTCATTCGCTTAGGCAAAACTCCGAAATCGCTATTGGCTGATTAGACGCCGTGACGTCACTCGTTTCATTCACTTCCGGCGTTAATTAAGCCCAGAGCCAAGAAAAACACGGACCTTTCATCACTGTGCTTTCATCGATTAAGTTCGAGCAACGGCACTAATTAAGAACCATCGCCATTTTTTTTCTTATTTGTTTGATTTCCAGCCTAATTATTTCCCCAAACTGACACTGTTCGAGTTCCTAATTACGAGGGACGCTCGTCAAATCCGTTCCAATTTAACAAAACTTTTTTTTTCTCAGTTTTACTTAATAACTTGCTCCATTTTTTTAAAATGTTTAATTATTATTATTTTTTTACTTAAAAACTTGCTCCGTGACGTCACATCAATTTTAGGGCATCTTTAAAGCTCCGCGATCGATTTGCGAGAGAATGTCCGTCTCGAAAACTACTTGAGATTGAACCATAACGTTGACGAGAAGTTTTTCCGCATTTTTGCAATACTAAACATAATTTTAATGCATAATTACGTTTTAATAAAAACATTTTAGCTCCAAGATGTTCCATTCGTACGCTCAATCAATCTTTTTTAAAATTTGTTTCATTTATTTCTTTTTTAAAAATGCTAAATTCTTGCGCTTTATTTCAAAAACAACTAAACTGGAATGAATTCAATATTTAATTAAAATCAAGATTAAAAAAAACACTTCGTGAGACTCAACTTATAATTTATTAACTCGGAAGGATTTCAAGATTTAAATAAAATCGAGATTAATAAAAAAAAGATTTACAACAAAAACAAGTAAATTTATTTTTTAAAAATAAACGAAGGAGATAATTTTAAAATTTTAATCAATATTATTTTTAAGTATCGGTTAAAGGTTTAGTATCGTGTAGACGTATCAAACATCGGGCAGATTTATAAAACTTCAAAGTCATTAAGTTCATTGAATTGAACTATTTCGAGATTTTTAGCCTGAAATAGTTTTATTACGGTATTCAAAGTTATATTTCCTGCCTTAAAACGAAAGCTAGTATTAACAGCGTGTGTACGATAATTAATTCGTAGCATTTCGGATACGAGGTTTTAGGTATAGCCTTAACTTTCTTTTTTTAAAACCTGATAACTAATGTAAAAACAACGTTGGATTAGCGTATAATGCCCCCATTCGCATTTATTTCACAAATGAGTTAGTTTTCCCATTTCCAAAAGTGGGAATTAAAAAGGTCCCCGAGGTAATTACGATAATTTTCATTCCGCCAACCGATTGAGCTCCAGCACTTACGCAAATAAGACCTATACACCGAAATAATAAATTTCATTTCAACTGGAGTTTTCTCGTATAGCTATATTAATTGCCTATTTCACAAAACGGATCCGGTTAATTTTTAAAGATAACATTCATTAGGGGGGGAGAAAAGCGTAATGCCACCGAATGTAGGTTAAACTCGCCTTTTAATCATCGTAAAAAAATAAACTAAGGATAATGGGAGCGATGATTGAGTCTAATTTTTCACTCAATGTTCAATTATAATTAGGCGCGGCCTTTGACTATTCATTCGGCAATTTTGAAACGTGGATTAACGTTATTCAAATTTTGGATAAAGGTACGTACATGTAATAACTGAGCCAATTTTGAGGGGGTGCTTGTTTGAAAAGTTGAAATTATCATCGAGTACAAGGTATAATTTCAAAGCAGCGCAAACTTGTAACTAACTGATTATATTCGGCGAAATAAAATTATGAGATGAAGGGTACTCGGACGGAAGATTCACGAATCGTACGTGTACTTTGGCAGTCGTCATGTCACGAGCTAAAAAAATCGACACGCTAATTGGTTTAAAACCTCCACTCGAGTTTATACTGTTTTACTACGATATCGAGGTACGACTGCCAACGTACGATTTGTAAAGTTTCAGTCTGAGTACCCCTAACTTCGTGAAATAAAATAACTATGGCTTTTAAACGACTCGAAAATCATTAAAATATCATTGAATGAAATAAAATAATGACATGTAAAATTATTCTATTAATAAAACATGGTGACTGCATTAATGTTGTCAAAATAATATTGCATCTAGAATTTCATTATTATATTTTTTTTAACAAAATATATATCAAAACGGAAGTAAGATTTCTTTAAATTATACCATAACGATAATTTTATTTCATTTAACTTTTATCATAATGCTTATTTTATTTTGTAATTGTATCATAACTGCAATTTTATTTCTTTAAATTAGATCATAATGATAATTTTTTTTTAAATTTTTACCCTAACATTTTTTTTTTAAATTGTATCATACTGGTAATTTTATTTCTTGAAATTATATCATGATGACAATTTTAATTCCACGAAATTAGCGTTTCGTTACAGTAATTATGCGTCTGCAAATTTTCCGATACGTATATAGTTTTACCGAATAAAATGAAATCAAATTGAAATAATGATTTTAGTTTCATTCTCGTACTTCAACATTCCATAATCCAACATAATTTCAAGCACTTATTTGTTCGCTGAGTGACATGCATCGCCTACGATACGAGTTAGTGGGCCAATTTAAGCAATTCGGATGAGGCAAAAGTAGAAATTTAGGAGAAGGTACAATTTCCGAACATTCATTAAGTTAAAAAAAAAAAAGATTAGGTCGTGAAAGCCCAAATTTTGTTGTCAAAAGAAGGTGAGTTGGGCCGATAATCATCCCATCGACATTAGTTTCCAATAGGGGCTCGCCTACCTGTCGAGCGGCGGAGGTCAGCCAAAGAAAATTACTGACCAACGCCAAACTACCAAATATATAATTTTCCCTTTCTGCCGAAACGTCTTTTGTTCGGGGCGCCTCATAGCCACGATCCAAGTCAAAAATAAGTACGTTACTTAGTAACAGTTGTTTACTAGTTTTACTTTTTTTAAAATTTTGAAGAAAAACCAAGAGCGGTACGTTCTATAATATTAAAGCCCGTGGCCCCCACCAGCATTAAATTCGGGACTTTATTAGGGGAAAAGAACTGGAATTTTGAAATGACTCCGGGCATTCATTTTCGAGTATTGTTATTATAGTAATTTGGGATTTTTGCCATTGCCGTAAAATAATACGTTCCGTAGGTTCGACAAATATACTGTACGTCAATTCGAACGAACATAAAACTTTGAAAACATTTCCAGCGAAAAACCGTCCCTTTTTTGATTAACTTTTACCTAGCGCAAAATTACGGTATACTTGGGAGAAATTCCTTTACATTTTTTCAAATTTTTGTATACGTTGCATTTTCAAAAAGTTAGGGCTAGATCGAGAGTCCGGTGCAATTTCTTATTAAGTAGGCGTACGTACGTTTCTTTTTTAATTTTTCTTAAATAAAATGGATATGAAACTCACCAGCTAGGCATTAGGCCCCTAATGCGCTGGCAATGCTTTAGGAGTAAAATGAAATATTTTCAATAAAAATGTTGTTCAATACAGCGGATAACTTGGCATTATAATTTCCATTTCAATGGAAAAAAATATATAAAAACAATTTTTATCATGCAGATGTTGCGCGTTTATTTTAAAAAAAAAACAATTCAAATATTTTTTTAAATTTAAAAGTAATGCTTGAAAATCTTAAAAATGTGAAATTACCAATTTCTAGCCATTTAACTACTTTATTTAAAGACAATTTTCATTCCTAATATTTCATTTTATGCCTAAAACCACAATCATTAAAAAAAAACGCTGTATGGATTTTGATGAAATGTGCTGGAAAAACTCTTCCGTCATTCCTGAATCTATTTCAACATTAAAAGATACGTTTCAAAAATTACACTCGCTTAAAACTGGTGCGCAAAGATGGAGTCCGAGGAGATACTGTAGTTGGCTCAGCGGCGTTTTTTTTTAACTTTCGAAGGCATTTCAGGAGCAGAAATGCGTGACACGTTCAGGGTTCGAGTAACGTCCGAACATTCGTCTATATGAGTTGATTGGTCAGTCGAGAAATGGACATTAAAAGTGCGAAAGATAGTGGGGGAAGTGGACGTTGAGTGGCTTGAACGAATGCCGAAGTCTTAAACGTTTTTTGAACGAGGCATATACATGCACTGGCTCCCAAAAATGCACCGAACAAAATGGGACATTTTTTTTTTAATAATACGTACATGGCGTTTACGTGGATTTCTCTACCAAATTTCATTAAAATCCACACGGCCATATGACATTTTATGTTTTTTTAAAAAAAAAACACCTCTCGTATCATATCAAAATTTCCATATGCAACGAATCTCTATTCTCAGGTATATAACCACTTAGAAGCATAGTTTAAACTTTATGTAATTCTCCTGTAAAATAGTTGTTTACTTTGGTTAGCTTACACCCAAAACGCGTCAGCAGATGGCGCTGGAGTGTGTATTGTTGAAAAATCTAATAAGACTAAAGCAGGGGTCAAAAGATGACGAACAGGGGTTGAGGTGATGGTGTGTGTGGTGGGGGGGGGGGAGGGAGAGAGAATCAGGGGAGATAAAAGGTAAATAATTGAATCCGAGTTTTACAAACGAGCTTTAGTCCATCTCACCTTGTCACGAATATGATGGATAATGACCACCAGTAAACGCATTAAAAATGCGACATTTTTCTTAATGGGAAAACGTAACGACCGCAGCAGGAGCGCCTCTGGTCATTACGAAAAGAGGAGGGGAGGGGGTTTAAGAATAAGAAGAATAAAAAAAAATACCAACAAAACTCAATTTTGGCGATGAAATAATAACGTTAAAAAAATACATATAGCTCGTTTCATAAATAAAAGAATAACATTATCATCTTTATACGGTTTAAATGTCGTAACATAATGCTTACCTTCGCCCGCAGGTTGAATCTCGTAAACAGGTTCGCTTTCTCGTCCAGCTTCAAAGATATAAAAAAAATTGAATTAAATTAAGATAAAAATAAAAAAAACGGACCTGAGCTAAATGTCAAAAACGAAATTCTTGCCAGTTTTAGCGATAACGAAATACGGCAGCTCGCGTTGATTATTTGGACAAACAAACTCGTTTCGATGACAAACTGACATTTTCTAAAAAGTCGTGACAACTGCTACGAGCGCCACTGAGCAGTCGACAAATCAGGTGACTTTCAGCCAAATTTTTGTTAAAAGTACGACCATTATTTCAAGTTTACGATTTATGATCGATGAGCTGTTAAAACAAGTTTTGAACAAACTTACAAAACTTACAAAAATTTCTAGTTTTCATTTGTTGATGAATATAAAAGAGTGAAGATAAAACCTTTAAAAAAAGGTTTGACAGCCAAAATGGCGACCAAGAAGATGAGAATGAAATATGAAATAACACTTTAATACAGCCTCTAACATATATTCTTAGCAGCCATCTTGGTTTTCAACCCAATTAAAAAAAATATGTTTTCACGTATTCATAGCATGCAGCCATTTTGTTTTATAAACCTAATACATGTATAAAAAAATCGTTTTAACATATTCATAGAATCCATCTTGGTCTTTCAATTCAACTAAAATAAATACATTTTAACGTATTCATAGCAGCCATCTTGGTTTTTCAACCCAATTAAAAAAAATACGTTTTAACTTATTCATAGCAGCCATCTTTGTTTCAACCCAATTTTTTAAAAAATACATATATTTTTTAATGTATTCATAACAGCCATCTTGGTTTTTTAACCCAATTAAAAAAATACGTTTTAACGTATTCTTAGCAACCATCTTTGTTTTCAACCCAATTTTTAAAAAAAAAAAAAAAAACATTTTTTAATGTATTCATAGCTGCCATCTTGGTTTTCAATCCAATTAAATAAAAAAAACACGTTTTAACGTATTCTTAGCAGCTATCATAGTTTTGTTAAAAATACTAAACTTTCCCATTAACGAATTATTATCATAACATTATTATATAGTAATTGACCAAGATTATGCGAATTAAAAAGTAAAATAGCTCTTCAGTGTAAGGTCTACGAATTCTTAGCAGTCATCTTGGTTTAAAAAACAACAACTTTAAAACATAACAAACGGCCTTAAATTCAGACGAATTAAGCAGAGACGAGTTAACAACTAAGTCTTACTTTGAGGTTTTTTTAAAATTTAGAATGATGCCAAAACTAATTAGTCTGGCAGTTCCGTATCCAATATGGCAGCCAAGGATGTGCCCAAAATTAAAGTACGTATTTAGGCAATGCGTACGTCTCATTAGTCGCCATCTTGGGTTTTCAACAACATTTTCAAAAACAATAACAAACTGTAATAAATTCATACAATGACTGTTAAAAATAAGACATATTTCCAGTTTTCGGATTAACGAATCAAGTTAAAATAATGTTCGTTACCTCTGCACATTCCTCCCGTACAATTCGTACTGGCGTAATCGTGACCGTGACAGTAGCGCCCCCCATTGGTCGGTGCAGGATTGGCGCAACTGCGACGTCTGTGGTGCTTGCAATCCGGACTGCACGTTGACCACGATGACCACGACGTCCATCTGCCGTCCACGGCTGAAATCACGAGAGAAAAATAAGTTTTAAAATCATCGAAAACTTTCGTTCGTTAAAAGCACCAAACTCTGTTTTGCTTTAATCCACGATTAGGGTTACGCGTTGTACATTATTTTCGTTAACGAAAACCCGAGAGGATTGAAAACTTGAGAGTTAAAAAAAGATTAAGAATAGATGACGATTAGTCGAAAAATCTGAAGAGAAATATCATGTAAAGGAAGGAAAAGAGAAAAAAAATTGACAACATTCAGCGGAAAATCCATTAAAATGTGTTTCTAGAATCCCCGGGAGATTCCTCGAAATAATCTCATTTCAGACAGACGTTTATTAAAACGTTTCTTTTAAATGATTATGACAGCGCATTACTAACAGAATGTTTCGTTTTCTGAATTTTGACTTTATAAATTCCGAGAAAAAACATCATAGTGGGGAATGGCAATGGGCAACGCGTTCGGGAAACCCAGCGCCATCTATGAAGTATCAGGCACAACTGGTCGATCATTAAGATGGGTTGCCCCCATACATTTCATATTCAAGTTGCCTGGTATTTCCAGGACGCTGAGGTTTTTAAACGAATTTCCCTAATTTAATTTTACAAATTTGTATTCGGAATATGTTGAAAATGTTTCAAATTTGTCCTCTAAAATTGTTGAAAACTTTGCAAATTTCGCCTCGGATCTGTTAAAAATTTCGCAAATTTGTCTTAAAAAAAAGTTAAAATTTTGGGAAAAATATTAAATGTGGTAACCACGTAGAAGCATTAATTTTGAATTGTGACACACGTTGAATTTCCCCAGCTTTTACAAAATAAGTCATTCTTATTACCGACTTTTTCAAGTTCCCTGAATTTTCCAGGTTTTCCAGGTCAGGGGAACCCCGTTAAATAAAATATTTTAAAATTAAATAGCCATTTAATTGCAAAAATTAAAAAAATATAAGGCCAAAAAACTGCCTTAGAAACAAGCGGCTTATGATTTCAAAATTTACATTCTAATATTCAGACAATTTCTTGTCAATATTTCTCATGAACATATGTTTTGACACCTACACATTTCTCAAAAATAAATGTTTTTGACATTTTTCTACAAAGTTTAAAAAAACACGTACGGAATACCGTGTTAAACTTCGAATAAAAAACCTTTTTGAAACCAATTTTTCACAAGATCAGTTTAACGAATAACGCGTAAATCGTGATTACAAGAATCGCGCAATTAGTAAATTAAAAATCGCGACATAACGATAATCTAAATTGTACGTAAAAAACCACGTGGAACATCCGTAATTATACTTTCCAAATGCATAAATTACGCGTCCATAATGTGTTTACGACGCCAAATTAAATTTGACGAGCATCAGAAATTGTTAGCTATATATATAGTCTCGAAAAAACAAAATTCGGGATCAATTAAGGTACGATTCGCGCTAATGAACGGCAAAACTGTATTTAAGTCATTAAAAAGGCGAATGAATGGCGTCTCAAATTAGGAGAAAAAAGTAAACGCAACAAACGCCATTAATTGGCAAAAGGACGAGAGAATAAACGCAAAACTCGTCACATCCATTTTCAGGATGAATTCTATTTCCTAATTAAAAATGACACTTTCATAATTACATTTGCGGTTCAAAATGGGCTTTTGTTCGGCCAAATAACGCATCCGATGACGGCCATAATTAACATCATTTTCCCTTGTTTTGTACGCGACTTCCACCAAACTCTTACCCCGATCAAAAGAAACACGTGAAAAATTCAATCCGAAATACATTCGCCATTTAGTTTGAAATGCATTTCGAGATGTACAGTCTAAAAGTATATTTCAAATACACTGCATATAGTCCAACTTGTATTTCATAACACAGCTCAAAATGTATTACAAATATACATGTAAAGTAGGATCAAATGTATTCCAAATACAGTTTAATATGCATTTCAAATATAACGTGTATTGGACATCTAAAATTCAGTCTAACAACATTTCGAATACAGTCTAAACTGTATTTCAAACATGTAACCTAAAATGTATTTCATACATGTACATGTATATTCTAAAGTGTATTTACATGTATTTCACACATGTAGTTTAAACAGCATTTCACACATGTAGTTTAAAATGTATTTCACCCATGTATAGTTTAAATTTTATTTCACTCGAGTAGTTTTACTATAGTTTAAACTATTTCACACATGTAGTTTAAACTGTATTTCACACATGTAGTTTAAATTGTATTTCACCCATATAGTTTAAACTGTATTTCGTACATGTAGTTTAAATTTTATTTCCCCCAAGTAGTTTTACTAGTTTAAATTGTATTTCACACATGTAGTTTAAATTGTATTTCACCCACGTAGTTTAAACTGTATTTCACAAATAGTATAAAATGTATATCACCCATGTACATTTATATTCTAAAGCTCATTTCCGATATATTCTAAAGCATATTTCGGATATATTCTAAAGCGTATTTCGGATATATTCTAAAGTTTCAGATATCTTCTAAACTGTATTTCACACATGTACAGTATATTCTAAACTATATAGACTATTTCGGATAATGTCTATAAAGTAATGTAAACGACTCGATCGTTTACATATTTAAAAATAATTATATTTTATATAAATTTTCTTCCGAATGTGGCAACCATCTATAACTTAATTCCTTCTCCCCACGCACGCAGCGAGGCGCTGGTATCAAATAATTTCAATATTTTCTGTCTGTTTTTATGTCATATTTTCCCCACGCACTTTGTTCGCGTATACGCAGACAGTTTGTTATTATTCAGACGCCATTAATATGCCAATATTTAAGACTTAAGCGCCAAAGACGTCGAGATTTATTCGCCAAACGCGCATAAAATAATACTTTTAGGGGTTGTATTTTTTTCTGGATTTTTTTTGTTGGTCATGGGGGGAGGGAGGGAGGGGGGGGGTGTAGAGAAGTGTTTTACCATTGCTGTCACATCGCGCTGCTATTGATCAGCGCTGAAAAGCCGTGAAATTTACAATTCAAAACTGAAGAACCTACTGTATAAAATGGCGGTTATTAAGTACGTAAGAGTGAACCAGTCGACAAAATTGCAGGCTTATTTTAGAGCTTTCCTAGTGATTCAGACTTCATTAACAGGACTGACATCGTGTCTGGAAAATTTCTCAAATCCAGTTTGGGGTGCGAGCAAAAGTAGTTTTCTTTTCAAACAAAATGCTTATAAGCGTGTGCCATTTTAAAAGTTCGCAATGTTTATTTAGTATACGTTTTAATCAATATTTAAAAAAAAAATGAATTAAACTCCAGTGGGAATGAAACCATCATCGAAAAAACTAACAATAATTCTGATCGATGTCAAATTACGGTAACAAAATTCTGTAATTTTTTGGTTTTGTGGTTTATTACTACAAGTATTGGTATTTACAGTCTAAATGTATAAGTACAGTGTACATGTTCATTTTAATTTAATTTAGGCATTCTTTGTATAGTGACCACCTGTGCACAGTGACCAACATAGCATTTTTTTTGCTGGTCACTCTTAACAGGTTTTACTGCATTTCATACACGCTCTCTATATAGCCCTGGGGTAATTTTTTCACCTCAAGGTACCACTTTTACGATACGTTATTTATCCACTGTTCCCACATTAAGCAAATAACCAAGTGTATATTCGCCCTACATTTCACGGGCTAGTTTTTATTAACGAGTGTCTGTTATTATTTCCCGTGAAATTGGCCGGGGGGGCAAAACGTTATCGAGAAGTAAAAAAATTAGCGAAAGTATATCTCAGGTGGGAGATATAAAATCCCTCTGAATGGGTCGGCGCCTTTTTAAAAACTTCTCCGATAATCTCCACTATGGGAATTAATGGCGAAATGGCGGTCTTAAATTTCACTTCGGCTCGTTACTGTCCGTACGAAACGCTCGTAAAAATAGCTGATGGATGACCGTTCCCCCAATCTCTTTTTCATTATTGATAATTAAGGCCAATTTATACCGACTTATTTTTATATCAATTCCAGAAATGCGATTAGAAACCAGTTAACTGTTGTCTCAACCACGCTATTTTTTTTTCAAGTACCAGTAAAACAGGGTCGTTGGCATTGGTAAAAAATTATTTATATACTTTATGTACACTTGGTTTTATTGCACTAATCAGTACAGTATACAGTCGAACCTTATTCAGAGTTCTCCCAGAAATGTAATCTTCAACTTCCCTGCCTAATTTTCCAGGTTTTTAAACAAATTTCCCTGACCTATGACAATGTCAAAATCGACTTGGTCAATGTCATCCACAATTTTGCAAAATCGACACAGGATAACATATATTTTGCATTGGGAAACTGCTGGAACATTTTTAAATTTTAACTCGGAAAACGTGGAAAATTTTCCAAGTTGGTCTTCAGAAAACATCGAAAATTTTGCCAAATTTATCCCCTGAAATTGGTGGAAATTTTGCAAATTTGTACGGGGCAAATTTAAAAAAAAAAATATAAAATATGCCCCGATCGAACCACGTGGAAACATTTTTGGATTGTGAAAACATTACTACATAAAATTTCCCAAACTTTGTCAAAATAAGTTATTCTTCCCTGACTTTTCTTAAATCGGATATTACAATTTTCCCGCTAAAACGAATGAATTTTCGCTGCTAACCATACCATATCGAACATGTTTTTTCCCATAAACTTTTATAAATATCCCAGCACGTATTTTAACAAATATTTAAAAATACGCGCGTAGACTTGTTCCGGAATATACAAAATACAAGCGTGCTTGAGGAAAAGTAAAAAGTTCTTTTAAATAAAGTATTTCTAAAGAAGTTTTAAATACCGCTATTTTAAATATACAGTGTATATAAAATAAAGCTTTCTTCAGAAATTTTAATTATTTCAGAATGATTTTTCTCAACAAACGTTTAATATTTTTACGAAAAACTGAATAAATTTCTGAATTAATTTTGTTGAATTATTTTTTAGGAAAAAATATTTCCAGTTGAATGCCTTATCTATAAGAATGTAAGCAACGCAGTACGAACGTACTCGAGTAGCTCAATGCGAATGGAGAAAACGTTTACAAAGTTTACATCATTTTCGTACAAAAAAACAGCGTAATTTTTGGGGTAAATCTGCCATGCATGCGGATGAAACGCAGACGTTCTCAGTTTATTTGTTTACGTAAACTGGCTCGCACGCACACAGACGTACCGTAGTTATTTAACGTTATAAATAGAACATTTCTTTTGAAGTAAAATGTTCCCAGCAGCGTTATCAGTAAATTTGGGAAACTGATATTTCGCTAGCTCTCTATAAATGGTGGGAGAAAGGGAAACTCGTCTGAAAAATACCATATTTTTAAACCGTATATTTGAAGTAAACCCAATCGGTTTCTCGAGTCTGTTTCAAAAAATCTGTTTCAACTTCAAAAAACGGCTATGCTCAAATCTTTTAAACAAATGCGAAGACAAAGTAATTGACTATTTTCAAAGATGAAATTTAGACCTTTATTCACCTTTCCTGACTTTTCTAGTAAAATAAAAATGTCACTGATCAATAACAATGTCAAAATTGATGCATGCCATTGTTATCCACGATTTAGCAGAATCCACACAGGAAAATATTCAGTATATATATATCCAAAATATTCAATATTGTGGAAAACTTACTGATGAAAACTTTCAAAATTAAGTTATTTTGCAAAATTAGCGTAGGTAATTCAGCATTGTCCTCGAAAACTGTTGAAAGGTTCGCAAATTTGTACTCGGAAGAGATTGACAATTTTGCAAATCTGTTGCTAATCCTGTTATGCTAACCAGTCCTCGAAAACAGTTGGGAAATGTAAACTTGAAATAGGAAAATTTTGCAAATTTGTTTTCGGCAACGAGAATTTTGCAAATTTGCCCTAGTGGAAAATTTTTCAAAATTGTACTCAGAAAATTTTAAAAATTTCGCAAAGGGGCCTAGCTGTGCTAGCCACGTGGAAAATTTCATTTTAAATCGTGACAGCATTAATACGTCCAACTTCCCTGACTTTTTCGAAATAAATCATTATTCCCAGCCTTTTCCAGACGTTTTGAAGTTCCTTGACTTTCCAAGGTTCTCCAGGTCTGTGGGAAAGGAGGCGGCGGGGGAGGGAAACTGATTTTTTTTGGGAAACTTTGGGAAGAAAAGTGAACTCTGTTTACGACCCGAGTATCACGACTAAGTAGCTGCATTTTAAGATGATTATTGATACAGGCCCTCTTAATTCATCATGACAGGTGCTGCGGCATACTTAAGCATGTTTCGAGCAGTTGCATAATTGATGACGCGCATATACAGTATGTTTACAGTACATTTTACCTGAATACATTCCACGCGTGGCATATAACAGCTCGTACATTTAGGATTAGCAGCGAAATTGGCTCTTTTGGCGAAAACAAAACATACAGGAAGTAGGAAAATATATAAAAAGACAGATCTTAACTTCTAAATATACGCTTTATCATAAACCTTGACGCTTTTTATAATTTATAATCCACCTTGAAAACACACTCTGAACATTCGCGATTTCCCTATACGATCAATTATAGGTTACGGCCTATTAATAAAGGATTTAAGTACACGTAGAAGTATTAATTAGGATGCAATTTCAATAAAAGTAAAAAAGCCTTCCAGATCGGGGGAGTTAATTCGAATGACGTTTACTCACCAACTGTAGCTGTGTTTTTGTCATATTCTCCTCCTTTTGCGGGTTAGTTCAAGAAAAGAAAAGAAAGCCTAATTACGTACTTAGCATTCGCCGAGAAAAAGAAATGAAGAAAAGGAAAGAAACAGCGATGTTAAGAAGAAAATGAATAAGTATAAAATGCAACCGAAATTGTTTTGTTCAAAAACTACAGGGTACGCCATCTTTCTTCTAAACGTTCGAAAGAATGGAGCGTTTTTCGATTTGCACGCGAGTCCCGTTCGAAATGATGGAACGCGTGGAATCTCACGCGCGTTGGTTCCAATTATTTATACATTTACTAAATAAATTAGGCATAAAATCATAACAGGGTTAATACCCCAGAAATTTCATTTTCAACTTTCCTGACTTTTCCAGGTTTTAAAAAAAACTTTCCCTGAACAATGACAACGTGAAAAATTGACACTGGAAAATATTTTGTAAATTTACTAACGACAATTTTGAAAATTAACATTGACATTTTTTAAAAAAATTAATTGAAAATTTTTTAAAATGGGAAAATTTTAAACTCGGAAAATGTGGAAAATTTGTACTCGGAAAACCTCGAGAATTTTGAAAATTTTTACACATAAAATGCGAACAATTTTGCTAATTTGTACTCGGAAAATGTGGAAAACTTTACAAATTTGTACTCGGAAAATGTGGAAAATCTTGCAAATTTGTACTCTGAAAACGTGGAAAATTCTGCAAGTCAATCCTCAGAAAACGTGGAAAATTGTGTAAATTTGTACATGGAAAACGTGGAAAATTTTGCAAATTTGTACTCGGAAAACGTGGAAAATTGTATAAATTTGTACATGGAAAACATGGAACATTTTTATCAAATCTGTACTCCGAAAATGTGGAAAATTTTTGGAAATTTCTACTCGGAAAATGGAAGTATTAATTTTGGATCGCCGTGACTGCGTTGAATTTCCCATATTTTTTTCAAAATAAACCATTCTTCGCTGACTTTTCAAGGTTTTCCAGGTCTGAGGGAAACCTACATAAGTTATTTCGCTGATATATAGATAAAACATGGGTAAATAACGGGTTGATTTTTTTTACAACGAAAAGTATTATACTTTTTAGTATAGTTTGTACGGGGTTTGTAGATCTCCTTAAAACGTGTATTTTTAAGTAATTTTTGTTTACGTGAGAGTATTTGTGATTTCCGCCACGTATAAATTTTATTGTCCATCAGAGAATAGCCTTAAAAAGATGGCGTCACCTTAACCATAGAAATTTGAGGTAAGTAAAGATTCGAGATCGTTCTCAAGTGCATGGTACGTGTAAAATAATGAGTGTACGGTGCGTGTACGTATTTCTTACCAGCACACAAAGTGGTGCAATCTGCTTTTTGCCAGCCTTGCCCCGTGCACTGTGCACCTCCGTGCAACGGCGCCGGATTGGTGCACAAACGGGTCCTTTTTTGGATGCCCCGCCCACATTTACTTTGGCATTCGCTCCACGGACTCCACGTCGACCAACCTCCATTTACTAAAAACAAAATAAAAATAAACAAAACAAAAATAAATAAAAATAAATAAATGAAACGAAAGAAATGAAATAGAAAATAAACTTATTTTAAAATAATATAAATGAACTCAACAGCCTCCCCAAAACGGCACGGTATATACGTTCCATGTTGTTAAATGATGAATATTCCCCACATTAAATTTCCAATTATGTTTCTCTTTTTTTAAAAAAAAATAACCATATATAGCGTATCATATAACAAATTTAACATACTGTAATTGTAAAAGAAAAACCGAAATTTTAATAAAACGTTCAGAAAAAAATAAAATGTGGCATAAAAACTGCAGAAAAAAAATTCTAACAAACTGTGGAAGCCGAATGTAATAAACAAAATAAAAGCGATTTAAAAATAAATACAACGTAACATTAACAGAAATAGAATGATCGAAAATAAATGTGATTTTCTCATGTTTTTTCTTCTTTTTTCTTAGCTATCACCTTTTTTCGGTTATTTTCTCGTGTTTATTTCCCATACAGTAAAACCTGGAAAAGTGACCACCTGTTTGTGTTGACCACTTTTTAACGTATTGTTTTTTCTAGTGTACATTTCCTGCATAAAAATTCTCTGTATAGTGACCAGTGACCAGTGTGTGTTGTCTTTTTGCAATTTTTACATTGTCAATGTACCTTATAAAGTGACCAGATAACAGATGAGTCACATTACA